>BSBK01015368.1:7500-21509 GCA_027943335.1 Chamaecyparis obtusa
CTCGGCACAGCATGAAAACAATTTCCGCGTCTCGACAGATTGAAAATGTCTACGCCTGTCGGATCATTGCAAAACGGATCCTCGGTTCACAGGAGCCTGGGAAGAATATCCCGTACGAAACCCTTTACCCGAAGACATCCGAATCGCAAGTGCTCGCAACAGTCACTGCCCCGAGAGTATGCACCGCGCACGCGACCGAGTAAGGCCACTCAATGACATCCATTTCCCAGGCATATGCCACCTACGCGCTTTTTTGGTGCACCCCGCACGACAACTTCCGTCTCGACAAACATTAACGCTTTCCGCATCCAGAAAGACATGAAATGGCCACGCATGTCGGGTCATTGCAAAACGGATGCTCGGTTCACAGGAGCCTGGGAAGAACATCCCGTACGGAACCCTTTACCCGAAGACACCCGAATCGCACATGCTCGCAACAGTCACTGCCCCGAGAGTATGCACCGTGCACGCGACCGAGTAAGGCCACTCAGAGACATCCATTTCCCAGGCATATGCCACCTACGCACTTCTTTGGTGCACCCCGCACGACAACTCCCGTCTCGACAGCCTTAACGGTTTCCGCATCCAACCAAAAGCCTTGGCCATACTCGTCTGCAAGTTTAACTCCACAGACAGAGAGGACTTTGCCCTGCAAACCAGAGCAAGACGATAGTGCCTCGTAGAAAATGAAGACGAGATGGCCAAGACCGCACTTGTGTACAAGGCAACCAACCTTTCATCGCACTCCGGGCCACGCTAAAAACACTAGGAAAGGCTTAAAGGGTGGAGAGTGGGACAACGATGAAATATGAAAGCAGGACACTCACCTTACGTGCAACGATTCCCAACACTTGTTACTGTCGGAGCTCATGTATCGCAAAGATGGAACGTGCCAAGTGCCAAGGCCCATGGCAAATGCAACTGTCGTAAACTTCGGAACAAGCGCATCTTTCAGTCAAACAAATGACATACACACTGTCGCAATTCTCTACGACACTCGTGCGTGGCAAAATTCAACTAAATATGAAGATGAGAACTTCCAACTGCACAAGGGCTGGGCAGAACTACAAGAAATGCTCACTCCGCAATTTATTATCGCGCCTACCATCTCGGAAAGGGGTACAAGTGCACACGTTCATCCAAGCAAAGAGGATGAAATGGAGTGAAGGGGCAAGATCCAAAAGTTCCGGAGGTACAACTCCGAGAACAATCGAGAGCAATGCCGAATTACATGTCAACTCTGTTACTAGGCAAACAAGTGTTGTACCTGAAGAAATCGACAGTCCTCACAATGGCCCGAGGCCAATGCTCCGACTTAATCAATTTTCTCCAACAAACGCCATGCCACCTTTCACAAAGGGATTTTATCCATCCAAAACCGAATTAATCACTTGCAGCAAAGTGACCCAAGAGCTAGACGGGGGCTGACCCAGTAATTGTCTTCCATGTCACTACAACGAAACATTTGAACGACAACCGCTGTCGAACCCTTTCCAACTTGCACCGTCGAGTGACACAAAAGACACTACCATGGGCATGGGCAGCCCCCGCATAGCAAACGGGTGCCCTAATGCGCCCCTCCAATAGAATCAGTGCTAGTGCTCAAATTTTATATCTGAGCTACCAATCCGTCCAAGCACCAGCACTGATTCTCTTGGAGGGCCGCACCTACCCAAACGACTCAGAAGCTATACGCCGGTCCATTCACAAGAACGGAACTATCTCCGGCCAACTCCCTGTGAAGGCCGCATCTCTCCGTTCCACGCATGCAAGAACCAACGCATAGCTAACGAGTACCCGGATAGGATTCGCGGAAAGTACATAGCAAATCGCTTGTACCAAAGCGAACCGAAAGCTAGACGGGGGCTGACCCGAAGATTGCCTTCCATGTCACTGCGACGACACATTCGAACGACAACCGCTGCCGAACACTTTCCGACTTGCACCGTTGAGTGACCCGAAAGACAGGACTTTGGGCAGCCCCCGCATAGCAATCAGGTGGCTTCATGCCCCTCTAATAGAATCAGTGCTAGTGATCCGATTTTAAATCCGACTTACTCATCCGTCCGCGCACAAGCTCTGATTCTATTAGAGGGGCATGGGGGAGCTTCCGCGAACTACTACTCCCCTATATAAGTTATTAGTCCGGGTCTTTCTCTTCCGTAGAAATTTGAGACGTTGAGAATGGCTCCCAAACAATTCAAATCTTCCAAAAATTCAAGTGAAACGATGAGGAAAAAGCTCACAAAAAAATCAAATCTTCAAAAAATTCAAGTGAAACGAACAGAATAGCTCACAAAAAATTCAGGTCTTCCGAAAAAATCGAAGGGAAACGAAAAGAACAACTAGCAAAACATTCAAATTTTCCAAAACTTCAAGTAAAAGAAAGAACATAGCTCACCAAAAAAATCCATTTCTTCCAAAAACTCAAGTGAATCGAAGAGAGTAGGCTCACAAAAAATTAAAATCTTCCAAAAAAAAATCAAAGGAAACAAAAGAGGAGATCGCAAAAAATTCGAATCTTCCAATGAAACAAAAATGAGAATAGCAAACAAAAAATTCAAATCTTAATGCAGCATGCGACAGAGCAAATCGCTTGTGCCAAGCGACCCGGGAGCTAGACGGGGGCTGACCCAAAAATTGCGTTTCTTGTCAATGCGACGATGCGTTGGAACGACAACCGCTGTCGAACCCTTTCCTACTTGCAACGTCGACTGACACAAAAGACACGATCCTGGACAGGCCCCGCATAGAAAGCGGGTGGCCTAATGCGCCCCTCCAATAGAATCAGCGCTAGTGCTCAGATTTTAAATCCGAGATACCCAGCACTGATTCTCTTGGAGGGGGGCACCTACCCAAACGACTCAAAAGCTATACGCGGCTCCATTCACAAAAACAGAACTATCTCCGGCCAACTCCCTGTGAAGGCCGCATCTCTCCGTTCCGCTCGTGTAAGAGCCAACGCGTAGCTAACGAGTACGTGGATAGGGTTCGCGGAAAGTACATAGCAAATCACTTGTACCAAAGTGACCCGAAAGCTAGACAGGGGCTGACCCGTAGATTGCCTTCCATATCACTGCGACGACGCATTGGAACGACAACCGCTGCCGAACCCTTTCCGACTTGCACCGTCGAGCGACCCGAAAGACAGGACTTTGGGCAGCCCCCGCATAGCAATCAAGTGGCTTCATGCCCCTCTAATAGAATCAGTGCTGGTGATCCCATTTTGAAATCCGACCTACACATCCGTCCGATCACCGGCAATGATTCTATAAGAGGGGTATGGGGGAGCTTCCGCGAACAACACACAACTCCTCCCCTATATAAGTTATTAGTCCGAGTCTTGCTCTTGAGTGGAAATTTAAGCCGAAGAAACTGGCTCCCAAAAAATTCAAATCTTCCAAAAATTCAAGTGAAACGATGACAAAAAGCTCACAAAAAATCAAATCTTCCAAAAATTCAAGTGAAACGAACAGAATAGATCACAAAAAATTCAAGTCTTTCGAAAAAATCTAGGAAAACGAAAAGAATAGCTAGAAAACAAAATTCAAATCTTCCAGAAATTCAAGTAAAACAAAGAACATGGCTCACCAAAATAATTCATCTTCCAAAAATTCGTCATTCTTACCGCAATCCATCATCTTATCCGTCATAACGCGTATCCAACATATCCACGAGGAGGTAACCCAACTCGCTCGCATAGTTCCTCAAGTCAGATAACAATGCATCTAGATGAATCCAAATCGTTTTCGATCGAGACTTAGCAACTAATGTCGCACCCGCCTAGATTGACTTGAGATCCAATCCGCCGACACATATGATAACTAACTGATTCCAATGCAAAGCATCTTGAGCCATTGCGCACTCAAGTATCGGAAGTCGAAGCGACATAGCAAGTAGCTTGTACCAAGTGACCCGGGAGCTAGACGGGGGCTGACCCGAAGATCGCCTTTCTTGTCAATGCGACGATGTGTTGGAACGACAACCGCTGTCGAACCCTTTCCGAAGTGCACCGTCGACTGACCCAAAAGTTACGACCCTGGACAGCCCCCGCATAGCAAGCGGGTGGCCTAATGCGCCCCTCCAATAGAATCAGTGCTAGTGTTCATATTTTAAATCCGAGCTACCAATCCGTCCGAGCACCAGCACTGATTCTCTTGGAGGGGCGCACCTACCCAAACGACTCAAAAGCTATATACGCGGCTCCATTCACAAGAGCAGAACTATTTCCGGCCAACTCCCTGTGAAGGCCGCATCTCTTCGTTCCACGCATGCAAGAGCCAACGCATAGCTAACGAGTACCCGGATAGGGGTTCGCGGAAAGTACATAGCAGATCGCTTGTACCAAAGCAACCCAAAAGCTAGACGGGGGCTGACCCGAAGATCGCCTTCCATGTCACTGCGACGACGCATTGGAACGACAACCGCTGCCGAACCCTTTCCGACTTGCACCGTCGAGCGACCTTCGAAAGACGGGACTTTGAGCAGCCCCCGCATAGCAATCAGGTGGCTTCATGCCCCTCTAATGGAATCAGTGCTGCTGATCGCGTTTTGAAATCTGACCTAATCATCCGTCCGTCTGTCGGATTTCAAAACGGGATCACCAGCACTGATTCTATTAGAGGGGCATGGGGGAGATTCCGCGGACAACACCTCCCCTATATAAGTTATTAGTCCAAGTCTTGCACTTCCGTAGAAATTTGAGCCGACGAGAATATCTCACAAAAATTTCAAATCTTTCAAAAATACGAGTGAAACAAAAAGAATAGATCACAAAAAATTCAGAAATTCCAAAAATTCAATTGAAACGAAGAGAATAGCTCACAAAAAAATCAAGGGAAAAAAAGAGAATAGCTCACAAATAAAATCAAATCTCCCAAAAATGCAAGTGAAACGAAGAGACTACAATCACAAAAAATGCACAACTTCCAAATATTCAATTGAAACGAAGAGAATAGCTCACAAAAAATGCAAGTCTTACAAAAAAATCAAGGGAAACAAAACAGAATAGCTCACAAAAAATTCAAATCTTCCAAAAAAACCAAGTGAAACAAACAGAATAGCTCACAAAAAATTCAAATCTTGCAAACATTCAAGTGAAAACGAAGAGAATAGCTCACAAAAACATTCAAAACTTCCAAAAATTCAAGTGAAAAGAATAAAATAATAGCCCACAAAAAATTCAAGTCTTCCAAAACAAAAACCAAGGAAAAACGAAGAGAATAGCTCACAAAAAATCCAAAACTTCAAGTCAAAACGAAGAGAATTTTACTACCTCGCAACAAACAAAATTCAAATCTCGCAAAAATTCAAGTGAAACGAAGAGACTTAACTCAAAAAATTCAAATCTTCTTGCGACATGCAGACCCAAGAGCTAGACGGGGGCTCGCCCACAGATCGACTTCAGTATCACTATGACGACGCGCTGGAACGACTACCGCTGTCGAACCCTTCTCTGACTTCCGCCATCGAGTGACCCAAAAGACACGACCCAAGGGAGCCCACGCATAAAAATTGGGTGGCTTCATGCCCCTCCAATAGAATCTGTGCTGCTGCTCACATTTTTAAAATCCGAGCGGCAATCCGTCCGAGCACCAACACTCATTCACTTGGAGGGGCACCTATCCAAACGACCGAAAAGCTATACGCGGCTCCATTCGCAAGGCACGGAACTGTTTCAGGCCAACTCCCTGTGAAGGCCGCATCTCTGCTTTCCATGCGTGCTAGAGCCAACACATAGCTAACGAGTACCGGGATAGGTGTTCGCGGAAAGTACATAGCAGATCGCTTGTACCAAAGCAACCCAAGAGCTAGACAGGGGCTGACCCGAAGATCGCCTTCCATGTCGCTGCGACGACGCATTGGAACGACAACCGCTGCCGAACCATTTCCGACTTGCGCCGTCGAGCGACCCTGAAAGATGAGACTTTGAGCAGCCCACGCATAGCAATCAGGTGGCTTCATGCCCCTATAATGGAATCAGTGCTGCTGATCCCGTTTTGAAATCCGACCTAATCATCCATCCGTCTGTCGGATTTCAAAACGGGATCACCAGCACTGATTCCATTAGAGGGGCATGGGGGAGCTTCCGCGAACAACACCTCCCCTATATAAGTTATTAGTCCAAGTATTGCACTTCCGTAGAAATTTGAGCCGAAGAGAATATCTCACAGAAAATTTCAAATCTCTCAAAAATATAAGTGAAACAAAGAAGAATAGATCACAAAAAATTCAAAACTTCCAAAAATTCAATTGAAACGAAGAGAATAGCTCACAAAAAATGCAAGTCTTGCAAAAAAAATTCAAAGGAAAAGAAGAGAATAGCTCACAAAAAAAATCAAATCTCCCAAAAAATGCATCATGCATAACTTCCAAAAATTCAATTGAAACGAAGAGAATAGCTCACAAAAAATGCAAGTCTTCCAAAAAAATCAAAGGGAATAAAGAGAATAGCTCACAAAAAATTCAAATCTTCCAAAAAACCAAGTGAAACGAAGAGACTTACATCACAAAAAATGCATAACTTCCAAAAATTCAATTGAAACGAAGAGAATAGCTCACAAAAAACGCAAGTCTTCCAAAAAAAAACAAAAAAAAAAAAAAAACAAAGGGAAACAAAGAGAATAGCTCACAAAAATTCAAATCTTCCAAAAAAAACCAAGTGAAACAAGAGAATAGCTCACAAAAATTTCAAATCTTGCAAAAATTCAAGTGAAACGAAAGATAATAGCTCACAAAAAAATTCAGAACTTCCAAAAATTCAAGTCTTCCAAAAAAAAAATCAAGGAAAAACGAAGACTTAAACTCACGAAAAATTCAAATCTCCTTGCGGCATGCAGACCCAAGAGCTAGACGGGGGCTCGCCCACAAATCGACTTCAGTATCACTATGATGACGCGCTGGAACGACTACCGTTGTCGAACCCTTCTCCGACTTGCGCCATCGAGTGACCCAAAAGAGGCGACCCAGGGGAGCCCCCGCATAGCAATCGGGTGGCTTCATGCCCCTCCAATAAAATCAGGCATGCTACTCACATTTTAAATCGAGCCGCAAATCCGTCCGAGCACCAGCACTGATTCACTTGGAGGGGCACCCTATCCAAACGACCCAAAAGCTATACGCGGCTCCTTTCGCACGCACAGAACTGTTTCAAGCCGACTCCCTGTGAAGGCCGCATCTCTCCGTTCCACCCATGCAAGAAACAACGCATAGCTAACGAATACCCGGATAGGGTTTCGCGGAAAGTACAAGCAGATCGCTTGTACCAAAGCAACCCAAAAGCTAGACGGGGGCTGACCCGAAGATCGCCTTCCATGTCACAGCGACGACGCATTGGAACGACAACCGCTGTCGAACCCTTCCCGACTTTGCGTCATCGAGCGACCCGAAAGACGGGACTTTGAGCAGCCCCCGCATAGCAATCAGGTGGCTTCATGCCCCTCTAATGGAATCAGTGCTGCTGATCCCGTTTTGAAATCCGACCTAATCATCCGTCCGTCTGTCGGATTTCAAAACGGGATCACCAGCACTGATTCTATTAGAGGGGCATGGGGGAGCTTCCGCGGACAACACCTCCCCTATATAAGTTATTAGTCCAAGTATTGCACTTCCGTAGAAATTGAGCCGAAGAGAATATCTCACAAAAATTTCAAATCTCTCAAAAATACAAGTGAAACAAAGAACAATAGATCACAAAAAATTCAAAACTTCCAAAAATTCAATGAAATGAAGAGAATAGCTCACAAAAAATCCAAGTCTTGCAAAAAAAATCAAGGAAAAAGAAGAGAATAGCTCACAAAAAAATCAAATTTCCCAAAAATGCAAGTGAAACGAAGAGACTACATCACCAAAAAATGCATAACTTCCAAAAATTCAATTGAAACGAAGAGAATAGCTCACAAAAAATGCAAGTCTTCCAAAAAAAAAATCAAGGGAAACAAAGAGAATAGCTCACAAAAAATTCAAATCTTCGAAAAAACCAAGTGAAACAAAGAAGAATAGCTCACAAAAAATTCAAATCCTGCAAAAATTCAAGTGAAAGGAAGAGAATAGCTCACAAAAAATTCAAAACTTCAAAAAATTCAAGTGAAACGAAGAGAATAGCTCACAAAAAATTCAAAACTTCCAAAAATTCAAGTGAAACGAAGAGAATAGCTCACATAAAACTTCAAATCTCGCAAAAACTCCAGTGAAACGAAAAAGACTTAACTCACAAAAAATTCAAATCTTCTTGCCGCATGCAGACCCAAATGCTAGACCGGGGCTCGCCCACAGATCGACTTCAGTATCACTAATGACGACGCGCTGGAACAACTACCGTTGTTGAACCCTTCTCCGACTTGCGCCATCGAGTGACCCAGAAGAGACGACCCAGGGGAGCCCCCGCATAGCAATCAGGTGGCTTCATGCCCCTCCAATAAAATCAGGCATGCTACTCACATTTTAAATCCGAGCCGCAAATCCATCCGAGCACCAGCACTGATTCACTTGGAGGGCACCCTATCCAAACGACCCAAAAGCTATACGCGGCTCCATTCGCACGCACAGAACTGTTTCAGGCCGACTCCCTGTGAAGGCCGCATCTCTTCGTTGCACACATGCAAGAGACAACGCATAGCTAACGAGTACCCGGATAGGGTTTCGCGGAAAGTACATAGCAGATCGCTTGTACCAAAGCAACCCAAAAGCTAGACGGGGGCTGACCCTAAGAATCGCCTTACATGTCACAACGACGACGCATTGGAACGACAACCGCTGTCGAACCCTTTCCGACTTGCGCAATCGAGCGACCCGAAAGACGGGACTTTGAGCAGCCCACGCATAGCAATCAGGTGGCTTCATGCCCCTGTAATGGAATCAGTGCTGCTGATCCCATTTTGAAATCTGACCTAAATCATCCGTCCGTCTGTCGGATTTCAAAACGGGATCACCAGCACTGATTCTATTAGAGGGGCATGGGGGAGCTTCCGCGGACAACACCTCCCCTATATAAGTTATTAGTCCAAGTATTGCACTTTCGTAGAAATTTGAGCCGAAGAGATATCTCACAAAAATTTCAAATCTCTCAAAAATACAAGTGAAACAAAGAGAATAGATCACAAAAAATTCAAAACTTCCAAAAATTCAATTGAAATGAAGAGAATAGCTCACAAAAAATCCAAGTCTTGCAAAAAAAAAATCAAGGGAAAAGAAGAGAATAGCTCACAAAAAATGCAAGTCTTCCAAAAAAAAAACAAGGGAAACAAAGAAAATAGCTCACAAAAAATTCAAATCTTCCAAAAAACCAAGTGAAAACAAAGAAGAATAGCTCACAAAAAATTCAAATCCTGCAAAAATTCAAGTGAAACGAAGAGGATAGCTCACAAAAAACTCAAAACTTCCAAAAATTCAAGTGAAACGAAGAGAATAGCTCACAAAAAAATTTAAGTGAAACGAAGAGAATAGCTCACAAAAACTTCAAATCTCGCAAAAACTCCAGTGAAACGAAAAAAAGAAAAAGACTTTAACTCACAAAAAATTCAAATCTTCTTGCGGCATGCAGACCCAAGTGCTAGACGGGGGCTGCACACAGATCGACTTCAGTATCACTAATGACGACGCGCTGGAACGACTACCGTTGTCGAACCTTCTCCGACTTGCGCCATCGAGTGACCCAAAAGAGACGACCCAGGGGAGCCCCCGCATAGCAATCAGGTGGCTTCATGCCCCTCAAATAAAATCAGGCATGCTCCTCACATTTTAAATCTGAGCCGCAAATCCGTCCGAGCACCAGCACTGATTCGCTTGGAGGGGCACCCTTTCCAAACGACCCAAAAGCTATACGCGGCTCCATTCGCACGCACAGAACTATTCAGGCCGACTCCCTGGTGAAGGCCCGCATCTCTCCGTTCCACACATGCAAGAGCCAATGCATAGCTAACGAGATACCCGGATAGGGGTTCGCGGAAAGTACATAGCAGATCGCTTGTACCAAGCGACCCAAAAGCTAGACAAGGGCTAACCCGAAGATCGCCTTCCATGTCACTGCGACGACGCATTGGAACGACAACCGCTGTCGAACCCTTTCCGACTTGCGCCGTCGTGCGACTCGAAAGACGGGACTTTTGAGCAGCCCCGCATAGCAATCAGGTGGCTTCATGCCCCTCTAATGGAATCAGTGCTGCTGATCCCGTTTTGAAATCCGACCTGCTCATCCATCCGTCCGTCGGATTTCAAAACGGGATCACTAGCACTGATTCTATTAGAGGGGCATGGGGAGCTTCCGCGGACAACACTCCCCTATATAAGTTATTAGTCCAAGTATAGCACTTCCGTAGAAATTTGAGCCGAAGAGAATATCTCACAAAAATTTCAAATCTCTCAAAAATACAAGTGAAACAAAGAAGAATAGATCACAAAAAATTCAAAACTTCTAAAAATTCAATTGAAACGAAGAGAATAGCTCACAAAAAATGCAAGTCTTGCAAAAAAAAATTCAAGGGAAAAGAAGAGAATAGCTCACAAAAAAATCAAAATCTCCCAAAAATGCAAGTGAAACGAAGAGACTACATCACAAAAAATGCATAACTTCCAAAATTCAATTGAAACGAAGAGAATAGCTCACAAAAATGCAAGTCTTCCAAAAAAATCAAAGGAAACAAAGAGAATAGCTCACAAAAAATAGCTAGCTTGTGGCCCGGACGATCCGATCTCATGAAAACTGACTACATACCCGTGGCTCGGATCGACAAGCTAGCTCGGATCGGCGATCTGAGCTCATTCCATCATGCATTCCCGTCTTCTACTCCATAAATGACTCACCTCTTTGTATTCACTTGAGAACTAAACATCCTTTAGTTCAGCTCGATCACAACGTGCACTAGAATCCGTTCCAGCTCGGGTCTCATCTCAAAGATCCTTGCATTCACACAACAACACCTCCCCTATATAAGTTATTAGTCCAAGTCTTGCTCTTCCGTAGAAATTTGAGGCGAAGAGAACAACTCGCAACAAATCCAAATCTTCCAAAAAATCAAGGGAAATGGGGAGAATAGCTCACAAATAATTCAAATCTTCAAAAAAATCAAGTGAAACGAGGAGAATAGCTCACAAAAAATTCAAATCTTCCAAATATCAAACCCAAAAGCTTCGCACACATTACAAATCAAACAGCTTGTACCGAGCGACCCAAACGCTAGACAAGGGCTCACCCTTAATAAGAGAATCAGTGTTTGACTTGTGGGCCGGGCGAGCCGATCTCATGAAAACTGCCTACATACCCGTGGCTCAGATCAGCGAGCTGACTCGGATCGTCGATCTGAGCTCATTCCATCATGCATTCCCGTGTTCTACTCCATAAAACGACTCACCTCTTTGTATTCACTTGAGAACTGAACATCCTTTAGCTCAGCTTGAATCACAACGCGCACTAGAATCCGTTCCAGCTCGGGTCTCATCTCAAAGATCCCTTTCATTCACCAACAACACCTCCCCTATATAAGTTATTAGTCCAAGTCTTGCTCTTCCGTAGAAATTTGAGGCGAAGAGAACAACTCTCAAAAATTCCAATTCTTCCAAAAAAATCAAAGGGAAACGGGGAGAATAGCTCACAAATAATTCAAATCTTCAAAAAATATCAAGTGAAACGAGGAGAATAGCTCACAAAAAATTTAAATCTTCCAAATATCAACCCAAAAGCTTTGCACACATTACAAATCGAACAGCTTGTACCGAGCGACCCAAACGCTAGACAAGGGCTCACCCTTAATAAGAGAATCGATGTTGACTTGTGGGCCGGGCGAGCCGATCTCATGAAAACTACCTACATACCCATGGCTCGGATCATCGAGCTGGCTCGGATCGACGAGATAGCTCGGATCGACGATCTGAGATCATTCCATCATGCATTCCCATGTTCTACTCCATAGAATGACTCCCCTCTTTGTATTCATCTTGAGAACTGAACATCCTTTAGCTCAGCTCGAATCACAACGCGTACTAGAATCCGTTCCCAGCTCGGAACTCATCTCAATGATTCTTACATTCACCAACAACACCTCCCCTATATAAGTTATTAGTCCGAGTCTTGCTCCCCGTAGAAATGCTCGCCAACGCCGAAAGGTCACAAAAAATTTAAATCTCATAAATGACTCAGCTCGACGGGCTGGCTCGGATCGTACATACCCGTGGCTCGGATCGACGAGCTAGCTCGGATCGGCGATCTGAGCTCATTCCATCATGCATTCCCATGTTCTACTCCATAGAATGAGTCACCTCTTTGTATTCACTGAGAACTGAACATCCTTTAGCTCAGCTCGAATCATAACGCGCACTAGAATCCGTTCCAGCTCGGGTCTCATCTCAGTGATCCTTACATTCACCAACAACACCTCCCCTATATAAGTTATTAGTCCGAGTCTTACTCCCCCGTAGAAATGCTCGCCAACGCCGAAAGGTCACAAAAAATTTAAATCTTGTAAAAGACTCAGCTCGACGGCTGGCTCGGATCGCCGAGCTGGCTCGGATCGCCGAGCTGGCTCGGATCGCCGAGCTGGCTCGGATCGCCGAGCTGGCTCGGATCGCCCGAGTTGAGCTCAATCCATCATGCATTCCCGTGTCTCTACTCCATGGAATAACTCGCCTATTTGTAATCACTTGAGAATTCAACATCCTTTAGCTCAACTCGAATCACAACGCGCACTAGAATCCGTTCCAGCTCGGTCTCATCTCAAAGATCCTTCCATCCACCAACACCACCTCCCCTATATAAGTTATTAGTCCAAGTCTTGCTCCCCCGTAGAAATGCTCGCCGACACGGATAGGTCACGAAAACTTTAAATCTCGTAAAAGACTCAGCTCGACAAGCTAGCTCGAATCCGTGAGCTGGCTCGGATCGACGAGCTGAGCTCAATCCATCATGCATTCCCGTGTTCTACTCCATAGAACAACTCACCTATTTGTATTCACTTGAGAACTCAACATCCTTTAGCTCAGCTCGAATCACAATGGGCACTAGAATCCATTCCATCTCGAGTCTCATCTCAAAGATCCTTACATCCACCAACAACACCTCCCCTATATAAGTTATTAGTCCGAGTCTTGCTCCCACGTAGAAATGCTTGCCGACGCCGATAAGTCACAAAAACTTAAAATCTCGTAAAAGGCTCGGATCGCCAAGCGAGCTGGCTCGGATCACCGAGCGAGCTGACTCGAATCGGCGAGCTGGCACGGTTTGCCGAGCGAGCCGGCTCGGTTTTCCAAGCTGGCTGGCTCGGATCGCCGAGCCGGCTCGGCTCAAATCGGATCGGATCCATCATGCATTCCCGTGTTCTACTCCATAAAACAACTTGCCTATTTGTATTCCTTTGAGAACTCAATATCCTTTAGCTTAGCTCTAATCACAATGCGCACTAGAATTTGTTCCAGGTTGGGTCTCATCTCAAAAATCCTCACATCCACCAACAACACCTCCCCTACGAGGATAAGTTATTAGTCCGAGTCTTTCTCCCCCATACAAATGCTTGCCGACGTCGATAGGTCGCAAAAAATTTAAATCTCGTAAAAGGCTCAACTTGACGAGCTGGCTCGGATCGTCGAGCTGGCTCAGATCGACAAGCTGGATCGGATCAACGAGCTGGCTCGGATCCGCGAGATGAGCTCAATCCATCATGCATTCCTGAGTTCTACTCCATAGAACAACTCGCCTATTCATATTCACTTGAGAACTCAACATCCTTAAGCTCAGCTCGAATCGTCTATGCACAAACCCATGCATAGCATTCAGGTATCAAATGGCATATCCAAAAATATCCGTAGAGAGCTAGCAAATCAATCATAGGCAGCATTGGCATAGATCGAGGTGAACATCATTTGATGCGATTTGACTAGTTACCATTGGGATGCCTTCGTGGCAATAGGGCCGACTTGAAACAAACCAACACAGCTTGATGTGATAGGGGTCATTTCATAATGACTGTTGGATGACTTTGTGGTGGTATGGCTAACTTACAATGGATGGGTGTAGTGTTGAT
>BSBK01015369.1:2500-22277 GCA_027943335.1 Chamaecyparis obtusa
GACAAAATGTACTCTTCTGAAACACTAAGTTACTAGTGACACTTTTTTTAATTTGAGGTTGTTAGATCGCATATCTGATCATTAATTATGGGTAATGATACACCCTTGGTGAACCTAATTCTTGGGGTGGTTTTCCTTATGGTTTGTGTAGCTTTGATATTTTTATTAACTACCACTAAGAATTATACTATTGGTTCATTTTTTGTATCCACTTTATCCATTTCCAAAGCCATCATGACATGTGATGGTTGATTTCTAACGCTCTTTTTTTTCCTATAGATATTGTGTAGCATCCAAATTCTTCTATTATAAATTCTCCCTCTTCATGTGTGGTGACTCAAGTCTACATGGTGGTAGATGATTACTCTCTCCTTTATCCTTGACTTGAGGATTTGTATATTGGTGTGTGTTGGACATTAGCTCAAAGAAAGAAGATGGTTCTTCCTAAATATGTCTTAAAGTCTCATATCCAAATCAAAGATGTGTGATATCAAGAATGGAGCATAGTTTATTATTATTATTGTTGTTGTTGTATGCTATAAGAAGCATCTTCATAGGGTTAGTATTGTCAATAAATTAAAATAACAACTAAATTACCACAAATAGCAATCTAATTAAGCAAATTAAATGATAATTGAGCACTCTATGGCTCTCTAATTAAGTTTGCTAATGCAAAGCTCTCAGCAAGCTTCCATTAGTGACAGCCCTACTATGAGAAAGAATGATAAAAAATGATAAAAGATTAATTCCAAATGAAATTACACCTATTTAGCTCTAAATTTTCCTTTCTAGCTATAAATTGCAAGAGGTTTTGTGCTATTCTCAAATTTGTGGATGATAATTGATTGAATTATGCCTTGCTTTTATAGATTTTGGCAAGGGTAGAGGGTGGAGTTGAGTTTATCATGATTGAGTTGAGGTTTAGTCCATGGTTCCACCTTTGGAGACCATTTAAATAAATTGTCCTCAAAGCTTGGGACAAGAAGACAAAATGGGTGGACAAGATTCTTTCTCCTTATGTGTGATGGAAATTTGATGTGAGCTTGATCCTCAAATCCTATTGGTTGATGCATTTTCTCTCATTTGGTGGTTGAGGAAAAATTAGGATTAATTAATTGAATTTATGTAATATGTTTAGCCATGTGTACCCCTTGAATGGGTTGATTTGATTTAAATGAACTATGCAATTAATTATATTAATTACACAATTAATTTGTTTATCATGATTTAGTTGATTTAAATTGATTTAATGGCTTTTGATTTTCAATTAAATTTGGATTTTGGCTTGATTGTAATTTTTCTTTGATTTTAGTTTATTGCCTTGATTTTGCCTTGGTTGCTCACTTGAATTAATCTTATCCATTTTCAGGTGATTACAAATGCCCCTCTTTGAATCAATTCACGAAGCATATCGGTTCAGAGAATGTCCTCATCGTTTTGATGTGAAGTCTTGATTAGATTTGATGTCTGATTTGATGTTTGATAGAAGATGCAGATTCTAATGATGGGATTGATGCAATTTCGATTGGTTTGAATTCCTTGATGGTCGATTTGATGATAGGTTGTCTGATATGATTCTTGATTTGTTCTGATTTGATGTTTGATGCCCCTTTCGATTGATAAGCAAAAAAAATTCCAATAAAAGACTAAGCTTTGATTTGATGGTCATGCCCCTGATTCACTGATTATGATGTCGGTCCTGATTGTCCTCCAAGTGTATGCCCCCTCGGAAATGAAATGAAATTTGATCTAGGTGAAAGATATTACATTTTCGATTGATTTGCGTTGAATGAGTTCAATTAATAATAAATTTTGATTTCATTTCTGATAATGTATTCACGATGATGTGATGACAAATGCCCCTGATTTGGTTGAACAGGTGAAAAAATTGAGTCCCTGGTCATTTTTTGGTAAAAAATGCCCCTTTTAGGTCAAACTGGGCTATATATAGGGGTAAAAGGTCTTTTTACTATTCATTTTTACCTTCCCTTTTCACTTTTCACTATGTCCCCCTTCTGAGCCTTTTGATGATGGTGATCCTAATTCGTGAGCATAGGTTCGAGCGAGGGTGTCGTTATCTACGTCCACCTAGCTACAAATTGCCAATATGTACCCCGACAACTTGCTTTGTCAGATTTTTGCATTTATTTTGGAAAAAATTAGATTTTTCTAGGAAAAACTATATTTTTTTTCTTTTTCCAAATTAAAAAGCACATACACTAGTTTTAGCAGCATGTACACCTTTCTTAAAGTGCATGTGTGGTTTTCTGCAGTGTGTACACCTCTTTCAATAGCGCGTACAAATGTTAGAACTAGGACACATTTCACAACTGCCCTTTCTTGCAGCGCGTACAATTTTAATTGCGCTTTTGATTATTTTAGCAGCGCGTACAGGGGTGTCCTGTAATGCGTACTAAGTTCTGTAGCACGTACACATTGTTGTAGCATGTTTGATAAATTCTATAGTGCATTTACTATTTTAAACTGTGCTTTTGATTTTTAGCACTTTTAAGTAGTAAAATAGTGCGTGTACCCTATTTGATCAATTTTATGAGCTTTTGAGTCAATTTTATGATCCCTCTGGTGTCGTCAATCATTTGATTGGATTAGGTTTTAAGTCTGATTAATAGCGAGCCATATGATGTCAGTTCTAGTCATGTCATATTGAATGTTTGATGGTCAATCTTCATTTAGTTGGTGGATGATGATAAATTTTATGTCCTCTCTGAATAGAATCAGGAAAATTGATTGTGGTTTGATTAGGTTTGATTGTTTGATTGACTTTAGATGATCCAATATGTAATGATTTTGATTTTTGATGTGTTTAACTTACTTTTGTAGACCGAGCTTAAAAATCTTGGTGTCTGTGGCTTATACCCATTACCTTTTAGCATGATCAATGACTTGAGTGGAGCAGCCGAGTCATTGACCGATGTGGTTTGCCTTTTCTTCTCTCTCTTCCTTGATTCCACGTGAATCAAGGTCTACTTACAGCTATGGCAGAGTGATGGCACTCTGACCATAATACCTTCCACTTGTTGATGGGGGAGATGACCATCACTCCCGAGGATGTCTATTGGTTGCTTCACATCCCTACTCATGGGGAGCTGATATACTATGATCAGGTGTACAATGGGACCATATGTAGGGGGTATTTACAGATCCTATGATTGGAGATGAGAGCATCCAGTGGGCTTAGTTTCCATCCTTTCCAGTGCTTCATGTAGTTCTTGGTGCACTCGTTGGTGGATTTCTGGTGCTTGATCAACGCGGTCATGGATTTCTCATTGGTTGGGGCAGGATCCTGGAGGACATGATTGTGCATCCTCATAGATTTGATTGGGGATCATGCATCCTAGCTCAATTATACCATGAGATACATGACATGGTTTATCATAGCAGGGACACTCTTTCTATTGGGGTGGTTCTACTATAGTTATGGACATGGGAGCATATCCCTATTACTCATCCTATTTCAATTTGACATCGTGATCTAGGTTGAGCTTTCGCTTGGATGTACGAGGGTATGGTGGTGCAGGCCCATTTGGGCAAGTTAGATTACTGGGGTCGCATTGTAGATGATATTGATAAGGTCATTTGGTGACCATATATTGGTTGTGAGGCATGGTAGGAGGATGCATCAGAGTTTCAATTTATGTGCATGCCTCGCTAGATGATAGGGCGAACACCCTTGATCATTGAGAGATTCTACTTTTTGAGAGTTCTAAGCCAGTTCGGCCGCATACAGGGTATGCCACAGGGATTGGCACTATATGCTCGAGTACATGTAGAGAGGTCCTTATGGGGCCTTTAGATTGATTACCGCACAACTTGTGATGAGGTTTTGTAGCTTCCCCACCTTGCGTGGGATATGAGAGATGATATAGTTGATGCGGGTATGACAGCTAATTACACACAATGGTTTGTTCAGAACCTGATTTTGAGATTTACAGATCCTACTGAGCGAGTGCCAGGGATCAAGGAGGAATCTGATGATGATGGTGGGGATGGCGATGGTGGTGGTGGTGGTCAGAGACAAGGTTGTCAGGGACAATGGGGATGATGGGGTGATAGAGGAGGCAGGGTTGTTATACTTGTGATTGCTGCTGCTCCTATTCCTCCCAGAGGCAGAGTACATATGAGGGGTGGGCAAGTGAGAGTGAGGAGTGGACCTTTCAGATCCCTACATCATATTGGTGTGGACCGGTTGGCCAGATGGGGCCAACATAGGGTGCGAGTATTTAGACAGGTGGGTGCACAGGTCATTGTTGATGTGGATGCACAGGCTACACAGATTTTTCTAGATTAGGCACAAGGTCTTCCAGCACCTCCACCTCCACCTCCACCTCCACAGGCTCCTCCTACACAGGCTCCTTCTTCTTCTTCCATGCCATCTTCTTCTATTCTTCCATCTTCTTTTGTCCTTCCATCTTCTTCTATGGCTCCACCGTAGGCTCCTCCTTTATAGGCTCCTCTCGCACATGCTCCTCCTTTACAGGCTCCTCCCGCACAGGCTCCTCCTACAAAGGCTCCAGCGTCTACTACTGATGTTCGGGTGTTATAGTCTAATGTATCAAAGATTAGGCAACATGTCAGTCAGCTGGGTAGTATGATGCAGGCCTTCATGGCTACCATGAGTCAGCACGGGCTATAGGCTAGCTCGAGTCGGGGTCTTGATTCTGGCCTTGATCCTAATGGTGCCTATGGTTTTGGCAGTTGAGATTTTTGATATGATATACTCATTCTTTGATGTACATGATGATGTTCATTTTTTATATCGAGACATTCGACTCACATTATTCTTTTATCAGTTGATATTGTTTATGATTTGATACTCGTTATGCATTGATAGGCTTTGATTCTCATATACTGATGGAATTTGATGATACTATATACTTTGATACTTATTGATAGATTTACTTTATATGATGTCATCATGTGTTGGACTTTATCTTCAGGTGATTTATATGATATGCAAATCTACATGATTTTATCTCTACATGTTTTGTTTTTATGCTTTTTCAAATGCAGTTTATGTAATGAATGCACATGTCTATGTTATTCTTAAATGTGTCTCACTTATGACATAGAGTAGATGGATGAATATGATACATGATTTAATGTTCATGATATATGATGATGGTATGTAATGGTTTAATTATTAATGCTATGTGATGATGCTTATGGATGCTTTTATTTGACATTATGGATGTATGCAATGTAATGTAATGGATGCAAATGTGATGGATGTAAATGAGATGTAAAATGTGTGGATTTTGGTGCTTTAATGATTAATGATGAATGTTATGGTAAATGATATAAATGATGTATGAGTTAATGATGATGATATATGATATATGGATGAAATGATGATCTAGATGTAAATGCAATGATATATGATATATGTGTATATGTAATGAACTTGATGAAGTGCACCTATATGAAAAATGCAATGTATTAATGACATGAAATGCAATGTTTAAAATGAACTTAACATAATGCAATTAATAATGTCCTAATGATGTAATTAATGCAACTAAAAGATGATAAAATCAGATGGATGCAAACTAATGCAATGCAATCTTAATTGAACTTAAATGTATATGAAGTATAATGATAATGAAAGATTTGATTTCAAATGAATGTAATTAAAGTGGCTAAATGGAACGAACTAAAAATGAATGCAAACTAATGTAATGCAATTTAAATGAACTTGGGTTAATGTCCTAAATGGATGGAAGATTATAATGAATGAAATGAATCTAACAAATGCAATTAATCTAATACAAGGCACCTTTGTTTTTTATTTTGATTTCCAACACACACTATCACATATAGTTTTTGTTGTACGTTTGATTTTTTATTTTTGATTAACTCCACCCCCTTTCTTTTCTCTTTTTCAAATTTCCAATTTTCTAGATAAGAAAATAAAATCACTTAAATGCATTTAATCTAGGATGTATGCAACTAGCTATCACTATTCACAAATTAGGAGCTTATATTCATCATTGAGCAGTTTTGGAACCTTGAAATTAGTACAACCACCACTAGTTCAACTATGATGATATGAATACCTCTTTCCTTTTGTATGGTGCTTTCCCCTTCTTTAGTAGAACTATCATTAATTGAAATCAATCATGAGAGTATGAATACCAATTTTGTCAGATTCTATGTTGCAAGTGGATTTTGGTATTATGATATTTAACATCAAAATATCCAAGATATCCTGTTGCGTAAACAAACAATGATCTTGATTTTCCATATGTACATGTCCTCGATGATTATTTGATGATCATGTCCTTAGATGGATGATACATATTTTAGAACTTTGACTGTAAGACACTCATTCAGAAATCAATAAAATATCATGCTTTCATCATAGCTTGTCTAGTTTAAAAACTTTCATCGATTTGCTAGAAAGACATGATTTCATCAATCAAGTCAATACTTAGAAAAATTTTGCATCATTTTTCAAATCCATATTTAAGTATAGTTCCATCCATTTCATAATTTTAATCCTGATAAAGATAAGGTCTTTGTGAGATCTTGGATCAAAATTGTGCGTTTGTTTTGATTAATGTTTGGATTAGGATTGATCGGGTAAGTGGTTTGATAGATTGATTTGGTGTCAGATTGATGTTTTCTTTGATGAATCATTTCTCCTTTAGAATATATTTTCCCTCAATTTGATGTAATTGCATTTGTGGGACTTGGGACAATTTGTAGATTAGATTGGTGATGAAATCTTTAGGTACTTGCAAATGCAACTGTGAGATTTTATTATGCAATATATACAAATGCTGGTGAATGCAATATTTACAAGGATGACCACTAGGCATGAAACTAACTTGGACTTTCAATGGCGTATGTTTACTAGGTTTTAACCAATTGAATGGATTTTCTTTTTTTCTTTTTTTCTATTTTTGAAGATTTTTCCTTTTTTGCTACCAAGATGCCTATTTGCTAGGTTTTCACCAAGGCACTTTTTATCTTTTTTCATTTTTTTTGTATTTTCTCATTTTTTTTGTTTTTTTGTATTTCATATCATCAAGGTGCTTATTTTCTAGGTTTTCACCAAGACAACATCTTTTGGAGGATCATTTCTAAATGTTTTTGGCTTTCTTCATGCTCAATTTTCCACTGTTTTTGATATTTTTTGTTTTTCTAATTTGTTTTCTCTTTTCCGCTTTTCAATGTTTTTGATATTTTCAAGATCTCTTTTGACTATGTACAATAAATAGGATGCTCTCTCATCTGATTTTTTGATACTTTTTTTCTTTATACCCTTTTAGTTGCTTTATGTGTAGAACCCTTTCAGGTGTATACTATTGATCAGTTCTTGCAACTCTTCTCCTTCACAATCAGCTAGTTTATAGGTGCCAGTCCCAAAAGATGAAGTAATCACAAAAGGTATTAACCATTTTGCTTCCCATTTCCCTTTCTTTTCCCTTTCTACTTGATTTTTAGGGTTTTCACGCAACACTAGGTCACCTATTTGGAATGTCCTCGGTTTGATATGCTTGTTATAGTTCCTTGACATTCGATTCTGATACACTTTTAATTAGTCAAAAGCTTGTTGTTGTCTTTCATCTAGTAGCTCTAATTCATGTAACCTAGCAACTCTATAGTCTTTTTCACTTAATAACCCATGTAATGAGACTCTTAAAGATGGAACTTCTACCTCCAAAGGTAAAACTGCTTGTGCTCCATAAACTAGGGAGAATGGTGTAGCTCCTGTTGGTGTTCTGATGCTTGTCCTATAAGCCCATAGAGTTGGGTTTATTTGAATGTGCCAATCTCTACCTAAATTATCCATGGTTCTTTTCAATATTTTTAAGATGTTCTTGTTTGTAGCTTCTACTTGTCCATTACCTTGTGGGTAATATATTGAAGATGAGTGGTGTACCACATGAAATTTTGTACATAGTTCTTTCAAGTCCTTGTTCTTGAAATGTTTTTCATTATTTGTTATGATGGAATGAGGAACATCATATCTATAGATTATGTGATTTAATATGAATAAGGATATTTTCTTTCTTGTGGCAGTGGATAAGGGTACAACTTCCACCCATTTGGTAAAATACTTTGTTGTAGTAATGATGAATTTATGACCATTTGAAGATGGTGGATAAATAATACCTATCAAGTCCAAACCCCATTGATAAAAGGGCCAAGGTGTAGTCATGGGATGAAGCTCTTGCGCTAGCACATGGATCAAGTTCCCATGGTATTGACATTTTTGACATATTTTTACAAAGTGACAAGCATCTTTTTTCATAGTAGGCCAATAATATCCTATCCTAAGGAGTTTCTTAGCTAGGGTTAAACCATTCGAATGCGACCCACAAATTCCTTCATGGATTTCTTGCAAGGCTAAAGTTGACTCCTCTTTTTCTAGACACCTTAGAAGAATTCCATCTAGATTCTTATGATACAACATGTCGGATATCAGGGTATATCGAGAAGCTTGGCGTATAAAACTTTTCTTTTGATTTATGGTTTGGTCTATGGGTAAAATTTGGTCTTTCAAGTATGTGTAAATGGATCCATACCAGGGTGAGTCATGTCCTGTTAGTAAAAAAATGGTATGAGGATGGGAAGGGTCAAATGCGGGTTGCTCAACTTCTTCTACTAGTAATTCATATCTGGCACTTTGATCTAGTATTTGGAGAAGTGATCCCAAAGTAGCCATTGCATCTGCTACTTTATTCTTATCCCTCAACATTTGTTCAAATGTGATTAGAGTGAAGTATTTCTTGAGATTCTCAATCATGTTCTTGTATGGTATCAACTTATCATCTTTAGTTTGATACTCATCATTGATTTGATTAATAAACAGTTGGGAATCTCCATAGATTTGTAGCTCTGTCACTTTCCATTCTAATGCCAATTTTATGCTAATGACCAATGTTTCATAATCAACTATGTTATTTGTGCATGGAAATAGCAATTTGTATGATTTCATAATTGTGGACCCTTGAGGAGTAATCAATAGTATCCCGACTCTTGATCCATGTTGTGTATAGGAACCATCAAAGTAAAATTTCCATGTCTTTGCTTCAACATTAATGATTTCAAAATCTGGAAATTCTACTTGGATTGGATGTTCATCTTGTAAAGGTGATTCTACTAGTTGATCAACTATTACTTGTCCTTTGATAGATTTTCAGTCCACATACTCTATATCAAACTCACTTAAGACCATGACCCATTTGGCCAATCTTCCATTTAGTGTTGTTTTGTTGAGAAGGTATTTCAAAGGATCAATCTTTGCAATGAGTCAAATCTTGTGTGATAACATATAATGGCATAGGTTTTGGGAAGCAAAAACCATGACCAAACATGCTCTTTCAATGAAGGTGCAATTCAACTCATACTTCACCAGTGTTCTGCTTATGTAGTATATGACCTTTTCTTTACCAGCCTCATCTTCTTGAGCCAAGAGTGTCCCTAATGCATGTTTTGTCGCTGAGATATATAAAATTAAGGGCTTTCTTCTTATTGGTGGCATTAATGTAGGTGGATTCATTAGGTATTTCTTCAATAATGTGAATTCTTCTTCACATTTCTCATCCCATTTGAATATTGTGTCCTTGTGAAGGAGTTGAGTGAAATTGTGGCACTTTTTTGCTAATTGGGAGATGAACCTTCTGATATATTGAATCCTTCCTTGAAGTGACCTCATTTGAATTATGTTTTGAGGTTCCCTCATTTCCATGATTACTTTTACTTTGGATGGGTCTACCTCTATCCCTTTTGTTGAAACTATGTATTGAAATAGCTTTCCTGATTGTACACCGAATGCACATTTCTTTGGATTTAGCCTTACTTTGAATTGTTCTAATCTTGAAAATATCTTTTCTAAGATGGGTAGATGTTCCTTGCTTGAGTGGGACTTAGAAATTATATCATCTACATAGTCTTCTAGAAACTTGTGCATCATGTCATGAAATATGGTCGCCATGGCTCTTTAATAGGTCACTCTAGCATTCTTGAGACCAAAGGGCATAACATTCCAAAAGAATGTCCCCCACGTGCATGTAAATGCCATTTTGTCTTGATCCTCAAGTTCTATCTTTATTTGATTATAGCCACTAAACCCATCCATTAGTGAGAACATTGAATGTCCTGTTGTTAAATCTATGATGGCGTCTATGCTTGGTAGAGGAAAATCATCTTTTGGACATGCAAGATTAAGATCTCTAAAGTTCGTGCAAATTCTGATGGATTTATCTGCTTTAGAAATAGGCACAATGTTTGAAATCCATGTGGCATAATCAATGGCTCTTATAAACCCCACTTTTAGTAACTTCTCTAACTCCACTTTCACAAGCAATGCTATGTGTGGATGGATCTTTCTCAGTTTCTGCTTGACCGGTCTTGCTCCTTCTTTAATGTTCAAATGATGCATGATTAAATTTAGATTTAGTCTAGGCATATCATCATACGACCATGCAAAATTGATTTACCTTGCTTTGAATTTTTTTATGAATTCCTCTCTTTCTTCACTAGATAAAGATGTTGTGAGGTGTATGATCCTTGGTTCTGATTCTAACCTGATGTTAACTTTTTCTATTGGTTCAATTAGGATGGGTGATCTTTCCTCATAGTGCTTAGGCAAAGTATCCAACCTTTCTTCCTTAGGTGTCTCTGTTGGGTTTTCACCTTCAGAAACACTCTTTTTTTCTTTTTGATTTAATGTTGCCACAATGTGGTTTTCAACATTAGATTCTTTTCATTTTTAATTTATTTTTATCTTTTTCAATTTTTTCTGAACTAAAAGGTTGAATACTCCCCTTTGTCACTTCTTCTTGATATTCCATGGTAGAAGAAGGTTCAACCGCATTAGGTATTGGGACACCAAGTTATCATTCAATAATATGGGGAGGATGGTAGGTTCGATGGAATCCCACTCAATTAGGTTTAGATAGATAAGGGATAAGGGATTGAATTTTTGGGTTGGCTCAATAGGGTTTAAGGACATGACCTCATTTAAAGGCTCAAACATTGTATCACTTAAATCTATGATATGTGCCTCTTCTAGATGCTCTAGAGAACTAGGGTCAAAATCTTCCTCACTAGAATCCTCTTGGGTCTCTATTGGGTAAAAATCTTTTGGATTTAATCTAGGTTTAGATTCCCCTATAGTAGGTCTCCATGATGGAACATAAGGCTCTCCTACCCATTGATTTCCTTCAATTTCCTGACTTGGCACATTATCTAAGACCTCTTGGCTAGAACTTGAAGCTTGATTCTGATTTGATATCGAGACTTGTTCTTTTCCCTTGCTAGGAGTGTAAGTATGGATGATATCAACCTCTTTATCTTGACATGACTCACTTGATAATGAGTCCCATTCCCAATTTTTTGAATCCTCGTCACTTTGGGAACCTAGTTGTAAGATTTGTTCATAAACCCTAGGATACTTCTTTTGAGTGTACCCTTGTTCTAGGTACCCTAATCATGTTTTCTCCTTACTATCTCTCCATGACATTTAAATAGGTTCTATTAGTCCTTCATTTCTTGTTCCTAAAGGCCCTTTTCCTTTATACCCCATCTTCTGCATTATTTGAAATCCTTTTCCATATTGATGAGTGGGAATGCTTATGTTTTGAATGCGCTTTTCATGAGCACTTGATTCCTCATCCTTATATAGCCAATTTAAGATTTCATTATCTTCTTCATCCATGGATGAAGAAGTGCTTGCCCTTACAAAATGATCATTATATTTATGAGGTAGACTAGATGATCTTCCATGGGATTTTGGAGATAAGGGTAGATCCATCATGGATAAAGAGTATTCACCTACACCTTTCTGTTTAATTTGACATTGCTTTTCAAAATTCTTCATCGTGTGGTCCATCTTTTGATAATGGGCATCCTTGGTGTAAATTTGGATAGATCTTGCTTGGTCTTCTTTTTGTTCCTCATGAGCCCTTTCCTCACTAACCTTCTCTTTTCCTTTTGTTGATGTAGGAAAGTTAGTAGGATTTTGATTATTTTCAACAACAATACTTTCTTTTTCTTCCTTTTATTTTCCTTTAAAAGATGGAAGATCTTTTGAACTTTTCCCTTGTTCCATTCTTTGGGAGATAGACCCTTCTACATTATGTGGGACTAAGGAGTCATTAATAGGCTTCATGTTATTACAATATTGGAAGGGGTTTGAATCCCCACTTACCATGACTTCTTGTCCCATATAGGGAAATTTGAGGCATTGATGGTAGGTTGAAGGCATGACCTGCATTTCATGGATCCATGGCCTTCCTAATAGGATATTTTAAGTCAATTTTAGGTCAAGGACTTGGAAAATGGTCTCCTTTTGCATTGGACCAACTCGGATGGGGATTACTATGACACCTTTGGAAGCTCTTTCTTCATCATTGTAAGCTTTTATGGTTATCTTTTCCTTTGGGTCAATAGCTTCCTCAGAAAATCCTAAGGCTTTAACCAAGTTTAAGGTACAAATATTTAGGCCGGCTCCCACATCAATGAGGACTCTTTTCACTCTATGCTTGTGGATCAAGACCTCTATGTGTAAAGGCATATTTTGTGGGTGGTTTAAAGACATATCATCTTGTTCTGAAAAGGATAGACAATGGGGTGCAACAAGATGGCCTACCATGTTTTGGAATTTGTCCACATTTAAAGGCACATTAGTCTCCACTAGGTATTTTTCTAGAATCTCCTTATGAGTTGGTGAAAGCTTGAGTAATTCTAGGATAGCAATTTGAGCAGGGGTTCTTTGCAATTGGTCTACCAAATTATATTTCTTTGAAGATGAAGATGATGTTTGGTTAGGTAAGACAATTCTTGGGGCACCTCTTGATAAAGTTATCTTTGATGCTTGCCCCCTAGTTACAACATTAGATGTTTCTTCCCTTGGCTTTTCTTTTACCACAATCAAATTTATGGTGTTTTCATCACCACTTAAAGTATTGACGGTGTACTTATCATAAGTATTTATGAAGTTAACCTTCTCATTACCTCTTTTGTTGTTATGATTGGTGTTTGATGATTCCCCTTTGTCATGGTTTAGAAAAGGGTTTTTGAAAGCCGTATGGTCCTCATTATTTTGAGGCCCTTCCACTTTTATTGTTCTATCATCAATTAGGTCTTGAACAAGGTGTTTGAGTTTCATGCACTCATTCATTTTATGTCCTTTGTTACGATGGTATTCGCAATGGTGAGAATCATTCCACCAATTGGGCTTGATTTTGGGTTCATATGGCATCAATTTGGGTAGGATAATGATTTTATTGGCCACCAAAGTCCTTAATGCATTTTCCAAAGGTTCACCTAAAAAGGTGAATTTTCTCTTATGATATGTGGAAAAGAATGGTTTAGGTTTATTGACATTGGAATTATTGAAGGGATTGTTGTTGTTTTTGGCATTGTTGTTGTTAGGGTTGTTGTTATTATAAGGAGCTTTAGTTGTTTGGTTGACATTATATGTTGGGTTTGACCCGCTCGATAAGTTAAAGGGAGTAGCCTTTAAGTTGTGTGCTTCCACAACTCCATCATTCACAAGATTTTTATTGTTATTTTTCAACCATAGTCTTGGTTTGTCATTGTGATTATTGGATCCTTTATTATTGTTATAATTAGATAAGTTATGATTATTATTGGTGTTGGTATAGGGTTTATTATATTTGAATAACTTGATTTCCCCTCTTTTAACCAACACCTCTTCAATTTTGATCCCATTTTTTATGACATTTTCTTAAGTAGGGGGACATTGAAGTTGGAGCCTATAATTCATCTCCATATTTAAATTATTCATAAATATTTCAATCTTTTTCTTTTCAGGTATGCTTTGTGGATATCGTGCAAAGACTGTTCTCCACCTTTGGAGGAACCCTAGGAAAGATTCACCATCTCATTATTTAGTGTCGCATAGATTAAGCGTGGTGATCTCATGCTCAATGTTGTAGGAATAGTGAGTTACGAATTTGGAGGCTAATTCCTCAAATGTCTTTATCCCTTGTGGAATTTTTGAAAACCATTCCATGGCTTGGCCTCCTAAACTTCTTGGAAAAAAGCCTCATTAGATAGGTCGTGTTGTGCATGAATTTTCTATTGAGAGCACAAAACTCTCTAAGATGGTCTTGTGGGTCTGATTTACCCATATATTTGTCGTACTTTGGAAAGACCACATTTATCGGGAAAGGTGTCATAACTAAGCTCTTATAAAAAGGAAATGGGCACAAGGCCTCGATGGAAAATGACTTAGGTTTAGCTACCTTCTTCATTAGGTTGATATGTGCTTGAAACATTTTTAATTGTTTATTCATTGCACCTATTGGATTATCCTCTTCCTTATCTTTCTTAAGTTGGTCAACATCATAATCATGTGGAAGTTTCACCCCTGCTTGGGCTAAATTAAGGAAATATCTTTCCCTATTTCTTTCTATTAGTTTGTCCATAACTTCAAGGAATTTGATGTCTTGAGCCACCCTATTGGCTTTGTCTTCAAGTGTTTCTTTAGGCTCTTGATTGGCATGGTTAATGTTTTCTTGATTTTCATTGTTTCCTCCATGGATGTAATCATGAAATGTGGAGTTTCTATCCATTAGATCAATTCTCTTCTCAAAAGGTTTGGGAGACTATCCCCTTGGTTGTGATTTATAAAAGAGTTTTGAGATTCAAATTTGGGGACCTCTTTTGCAATGTAAGTGTCTTCTTCTTGTAAAGATAGTTTGAGTTTATAAGATTGTGTAGAAACCGACATTCAACAAAGGTTTGATTTAGAATTATTTTCCCCAAACTTGGTAATTATTTGTTCTATGATGAGATTAAAAGTATAAGATGAATTTTCAAAATGGATATGTCTTACTTGTTGTACGTATTCTTCAAACAAAGCAATCACAAATACACTTGTTTTTTAAAACCCTCTACACAAAAAGTGTTTGAATATGTAAGGACATTATCATGGTTTTTTCACAAAAATCACTTCAAGCAATCTACCTAATTGACAAGTTGGTTCATAAACATGGATTTAGAAGGTAGGCTTTGCTAAGTTAACAAGGTATTTAATCAAGATTCCATTCAAAATGGACATTAAGTTTTCATCCCCCAAAATTAGGAGGCTTGCCACCACCGGTATATCAGAGTTTTGCACAATCCCGAAGGACTACTCAAGGAAGTTCGAAAACTTAATATCCTTTTGTCACACACCCCATTAAGGATGCATGCATTTCTTTTTATAGTGGGTCAGAGTTTTGCAGAAAAGGCAAATGTATCCCACTTTGGGTTGTCCCTCTCATCGGCTTTATTAAGGAAAATCTCGGGCGGTGATCCCACTAAAGATCTAGCATGTTCATGTGTAAAGCAATAAAATAGATTTAAGAGATATCTTTTGGGAATTTGATTCACCAAAAGGTGAAGACCATATCCCTATCTATTCTTATTTCCCAAGCACTATTAACAATGTTCAATTTTCCAAACCCACTAACTAATGGGAATTGAGTATTTCTACTCTTTTCCACAAACAAGGGGTTGTTTGATTAAATGCTTGATTTTATCCTTTATGCTATTTTTAATTACTAGATTTCAACAAAAATCAGAAGGCCACAATTTAAACAAAAATTGACCAAGTTGAGGCTTACCTGTTTTGTAGCTAGCAAAGGCTAGGGGCATATTTAATGGATTTTGTCATTGTTTAGACTCACCTAGTAGCGATCATTCCCTTTTCTTTGCCTCCTCTCCAAAAAATTAGTCAACACCAACAAAAAAAATGAAGAAAACAAGAAAATTGAAATCTAAGCCTTATTTATCAAATTTGAAACAAATTGATTAAGGCAAGTAAATCAATTTAATGAGGTAAATTTTTTATTTTTATGCTTCTACAATTTTCAAATATTGTTCATAGACATCAGTTTCTTGCTGTGAATTCTCCAAAACCAGCTTGATGTTAGCTATATTCTCCTTTTTTATTTTTTTGGCCAATGCTTTTCCTTCGCTATTAAATCTAGTCTCATTTTCCGAAGATTAGATTCTGAAAATTTGCAATTTAATTGAAAGCACAACAGAACTAATTGAAAGCGCTGCTAAATTAATTAAAAGCGTTGCTAAAGCTTTAAAATGTGCTGCAGAAAAATCTTGAAAGTGCATAAACAAAAATTAAATGCGTTGTTTTAATAAGAAAAGGCGCATAGAGAAAACATCAAACGCACTGCAGAATAATTTGAAAGCACTTCGGAGTAAGGGCACACGCACTGAAAGAATGATAGACAAGATAATAGAAGGATTAAACACGCTGAAAGACTGTGCAAAGGAGCACAACTTTGTCATGGAAGCATTGATTCAGACCCTGTACACGCTGCAGGAAGGAGTGTATGCATTGCAAAAATTGTTAAACGTGTTGTAGAACCTGAAAAATAGAGAAAAATACAAGGATTTGCAAGAAAAATATAATTTCTCCGAATTGAAAATTAATGAGGCTTAAGGCCCCATGGTGGGTGCCATTTTGTATGCTATAAGAAGCATCTTCATAGGGTTAGTATTGTCAATAAATTAAAATAAAAACTAAATTACCACAAATAACAATCTAATTAAGCAAATTTAATGACATGTTGGCTCTCTAATTAGGTTTGCTAATGCAAAGCTCTCAACAAGCTTCCATTAGTGACAACCCTAATATGAGAAAGAATGATAAACAATGATAAAAGATTAATTCCAAATGAAATTACACTTATTTAGCTCTAAATTTGCCTTTCTAGCTATAAATTGCAAGAGGTTTTGTGCTATTCTCAGATTTGTGGATGATAATTGATTGAATTATGCATTGCTTTTATAGATTTTGGCAAGGGTAGGGGGTGGAGTTGAGTTGATCATGGTTGAGTTGAGGTTTAGTCCATGGTTCCACCTTTGGAGACCATTTAAATAAATTGTCCTCAAAGCTTGGGACAAGAGGACAAAATGGGTGGACAAGATTCTTTCTCCTTATGTGTGATGGAGATTTGATGTGAGCTTGATCCTCAAATCCTATTGGCTGATGCATTTTGTCCCATTTGGTGGTTGAGGGAAAATTAGGATTTATTAATTGAATTTATTTAATATGTTTAGCCATGTGTACCCCTTGAATGGGTTGATTTGATTTAAATGAACTATGCAATTAATTATATTAATTGCACAATTAATTGATTTATCATGATTTAATTGATTTAAATTGATTTAATGGCTTTTGATTTTCAATTAAATTTGGATTTTGGCTTTGCAATTTTTCTTTGATTGCAATTTTGCTTTGATTTTAGCTTGATTTGATTTTATTGCCTTGATTTTGCCTTGGTTGCTCACTTGAATTAATCTTGTCCATTTTCAGGTGATTATTATTATTATTATTATTTTGGTAAAAGGCCGAAGCCAAAATTATATTATTATTATTATTATTATTATTCCTTGATCTTTGTTTTGGTCTTGTTATCATGGTTGTGATTGTTATATGCCATAAAGAATTTAATGTCACCACCAAACAATTATTTCTATAAAAAAACAAGACGTTCAATAACATATCATATGACACCTTTAATTAACAAATAATGATAAGCTATTAATATCAAATTGTGCTACATAGTGCATTATTCTCATTTTACACAATCACTTTTGGAAGCTATTTAAAGACTTTGTTCTTACAATTGTTGTTGACCAACTTGAAGATAGAGCTTAATAAGCCCACACACAATTCACTTTTGAATAATACATAATGCATAAATGACAATCAATACAATAATGATTCATTGCAACATAAATACATATTAAATTATTTTCTCCATCAAACATATGAAGACATTAAAATGACCGTGTATTGATATTAAATATTACCCTTACATTTTTTGAATAGTATTCTCCATAAAGGTCAATGAAAATGCTATAGTATTAGCATGAATCGTAAACTACTAAAAATTTTTTTATACAAAAGTAAATGAAATTTAGGGATATTATTTAATCTAAGATGATTAAAATTCATATTAAATAATCTAAATAAGTGAATTGCAAGGGAATAAGCTATTAGAACACTTTCATTAAAGTAAGATTACAACTAACAAATCAAGTTGTCATGCCCAAAAATAAACCATGCAAAAATGCACAAACTTTTTTTTTAACAAGGGACATAAGAGAAACCATGTGAGGGGTATCATGGCCAGCAAGGTCAACCTCTCTATGCAACATGGCTAGGGTTGACTAACCCTAGGCAATACAACCGCATAGGACATCTGATGACAAACATGAATAAGTTTAGGAGAAGTAGTAAGGGATGGTTCAGTGACACCTACAAGCCGGTCAAATAGGAAGAAAATCCGAGTCTAGGGTTTTACTAGGAAACATCCTCCTAGGGGTTCTTAAACAAGAGACAAGGGTAAATGATGTGCTTCCTAAGGCCTACGTTAAACAAGGTCACCATTGGCACCTTCAAAATGGGTCAAAGTTAGGTTGATTTGGCTCGTGGATTATTTTGTGAAACTAAACATTCATATAGAGTTAATACAATTCGACTAGGAATTACTTGTATACTACACCTAAAACATGTTTAAGGGAGGAGGCATTCATTAGGAGATCCATTTTGTGAATATGTACCCCTAGCCCGTTATGTTAGAGGATTGATAAATTTAATCAAGTAACAAGTTGAATACTTTTACGAATCCATTCATTGTATCCATTAATGCATAATTGTCATTGTAAATTAGTAGTTAGAATTCATTTAACATATACATTAATATCACATTTATTTCTTAATTAGAATTTAACTAATAAATTTCACTAACAACAATTAATTTCCTAATATCCCATACAACTAAAGATGTCATATTATACACATAAATGTATCAATTTAACAACATACATATTTTTTTAAAGTTGTTATTTCTAATAATAATTTAACCAATCCTTAAATAAATAAATAAATAACCCCATTAAATTGTGATAGAATAACATTACAAAAAAATATGTGATCTTTATATATATATATATATATATATATATATATATATATATATATATATATATATATATATATATATATATATATATATATATATATATATATATATATATATATATATATGTATATTATATATATATATATGTATATATATATATATATATATATATAATATATATATATGTATATATATATATATATATAAAATCTCAATTTACATATATAACAAAACATTATTATAAAATAATAATAAAACTGAATATAACATCTAATATAAGTTGCGTTTAACTTAATTTAAAAAAAATAAACTTTAGCAATAAAAAAATAATACAATTTTAATAAAACAAAATATAACTTTTAATTGGATTGTTTATGTTTTTGTTTAAGTCCCTTAGGACTGTGGGGCCGGGCCCGCCCTGTCATGACAAGGGGGTACTTCCTTGCCATGACGGTCTTGTGACATGGGGTACCACTACCGTGACAAGGTACTTCCCTGCCACGGCAGGGCGGGCCCGACCCCACAGTCCTAAGGGACTTAAACAAAAACATAAACAATGCAATTAAAAGTTATATTTTGTTTGATTAAAATTGTATTATTTTGTTTTATTGCTAAAGTTTATTTTTTTTAAAATTAAGTTAAACGTAACTTATATTAGATGTTATATTCGATTTTATTATTATTTTATAATAATGTTTTGTTATATATGTAAATTAAGATTTAATATATAGTTATTATCAACTTTCTTCTTTTAAAAGGAGATTTAATTGAAAATAATATATATATATATATATATATATATATATATATATATATATATATATATAATAACTATATAT
>BSBK01015370.1:5000-33486 GCA_027943335.1 Chamaecyparis obtusa
ATGATATGAGGTGCACACTCATGTTACTGAACTTGTGAAATCATGGCATAGTTGTTTATCCAAGGTAACAGGTTGTGATCTAACTTGCATACAACTTGGAGGCTGTTACAAGGTGGTTGGTGTACGGTCTGGTTGCAGAGGATTTCTTTTTTTTTCTAGATCTTTGATGATGCCTCCAAGAATATTGCACCCTAGGGTGATTGGAAATCTCTATGATACTATGGAGTCTAAGATTACAAAGAAGGTGAAATATGATTTTAGATCTGAGATAGAGTCAATAAAGAATGACATGATCGTTGAGATCATGAAAGCTTTTGCTTGCATGTTGAGGAATCTTGGTACTGAGGATGGTTATGAGGAAGTTTTTGAAGACTTTGAAGTTGTTGTATCTAGTGGAGATGATAGAGTCAATTAGAGGGACAGATCTAGGGAAGACAGAACTAGTCAGTTGCAGAGATCTGGAGCTTGGTTGAGTACTAGTTACTGAATGGAAGTTTCTAACTTCTCTAGTACTTTAAAACCTAAAAACTTGATTTATTGGATTGGTGAGTTAGAAGACTTATTTAAGCTTGAAGAAATTAAAGATCATCTTCAAGTGAGGTTGGCACAGACAAAGTTGAAAGAACATGCTGCTCTTTGGTGGAAAGAATTGCAAAGAGATAGAGAAGATGAAGGAGAAATGAAGATCAATCGGTGGAGGTTGATGGTGACTAAGTTGAAATCTAAGTTCATACCTATCGACTATGATCTTGACTTGTTTAAGAACTTACAGAACTTAAAGCAGAAATATTTGACTATTGAAGACTACACTGAGGAATTTTATAAGTTATCTATTTAGTCTAGACACAAAGAACTTGGTAAGGAAAAGGTAGTGTTGTCACTAGGGATTGCACCTGAGTATGGCTAAGTATGAAACCTAGCAATCCCATGAAACATGGGAATACTCTCAGGATGTGGGACTACTTCGCTAAGAATAGACCTCTGGATTAAGGGTCGGCTTCTCTGTTGGATCACTGAACTATTCTAAAACTTGAGATAAAAGGGATAGAAAAAGCTTGGAAAGAAGTAACTACTACTTTAAATAAAAGGTGCTCCACCAAAATTTTAAAAGAAACCACAATGGAGGATAAGTTTACTTTATCAACACCTCAAATTTTAAACCACAACTCAATCCTACTTTCCTAACCCTCAATGAGATAAGGTACTTAAAATTTAGAAAGGAAGAACAACTTCACAATTCTGATATTTCTGATTACACAAATCACATCACTGAGCTAAGACAATTTCCTGAATGAACACTTGAATTCAAAATCCAGATCAAGGACATGAAAATATCACAATAATCTTAGCATAAGACTTCAACAACAAAAATTGGAAAATGTAGGAAAATAGAAGGATTAATTCTTATTGCTAGAAAGAAACTGGTACAATTGTGTCTCTCAAAGCTACAACACTCATATCAGAGAGAAAAGGTGAAGAGCTGACTCCATCACCAATAGTGAGAGGTATAAAAATAAAGACCTAGAATCTATCATCAAACTCCACTACCTCCTAACAATAGAAAAGTCAAAATAGGAACCTATGAGGCAGCATCATGGTCTAAGAGTCAGACTCCCAAATTCCTAGGGGGTGAGGAAAGTGGGACCTAAAAATAGACAATCAAAGATGACCATCACATGAATTAAGTCATGTTTTTATAACTGATATCTGACAAGGGCTCATAAAAATGCCACTTGCCTAACATCTTACAATGGTAAAACAATGAATTTTACATTAAAAACAATAACTCCCCCCACTATATCAAATATGAGTGGATTCTAAATGTATATTAAAGACACACTCAACTCAAAATGAGGAGAATGTCTAAAAATATATGAATTTTGACCAAATCCACATCATATTTATCATAAAAAATAGGACTATAATACCCTCAATCCCAATATATAAAAAGGGGGAGGAAACAATTAATAGCCTATTTTGAATTAAAAAATAAGCCCCTTCTAAAATAAATAAACCCCTAAAAACCCTAGGTCATAGCTCAAATGATATTATCCACACATTAGCTTTGAAAATAAAACATTAAAATAAAGCTAATGTATGTTCTCAACCCTAAAAAGAAGAGGAGAAAAAGAAAGATGGATCGATAGAATCATTGTTTACAGCTCTCGGCACTAGTAATGTGAAGTTCAATCTTTGATAGATGGCAAGGTTCCATTTCCATCCTTGAAAACTGAACTAAACCTTGAGTTTGAATGAGGAAATAGCATGGTCACAACTGATAAGAAGATAGAGGTAGGCATTGTGATCGGTTTCATTTTCTTTCTCTGCATCTTCAAAGGCACTATATAATCATGGCATGATGATTTTTTTGTGGCACTGTCACATGTTGAAATTCTATTTATGTATATGCCTCTTAGCTTTGAATATTGTGAATTTTCATCTTGGCACTATTATATTGAATTTATGTTCATGAATTGCACATAGCCCAAAAACTAGGGCATCCACTATTGTTGCTATTTGATTTTGCCAATTAGCGCATCATGATTTATCGAGCTTCATTATCTTCATTCTATTTGTAGTATATGTATGGTCTTTGTTTTTTAAAATTGAATTAATGATGTATCTTGTAATATAGCTCAAGAGCTAGGGCATTGGCTTAATGCCCATGAAAACATGCTAAAGCATCATTGTATATGTTCATTGTTTTTATCTTCACTTCAACTTTGAAATTTTAATATTGGCATGCCTCCTCATGAATGCATACTTGAACAAATGAGTATGGCATTCATGACATTTAGTAAAGATAGGGGCATCACATAATACTGTATTGCATGCCGAGCGCACATCCCTTTATTTCATTTTTCCTTCAATGTTTAAGAATAATGGCAATATCTTCATGAATGCATATTCAAGAAATGAGTATGCATTCACGACACTTGCTAACCATATAGCTTGAAAGCTATAAGGCTAGGGCACTATGAAGATGCATCACTATATTATTTTCTTTGATCTTTGAAACTCGGGGGTTTGGGCATGGTACCACTGTGCCCATGTTTGCATCCATATTGCCATGGCATAGTATCGAAATTGAATCTTATGCATGAGCCACACTCATTGTTATAGGCATAGTGGTACTGCACCTGAGCATCTATGTGTTACTGTTGTATCAATTGCATCATTCAAGAGCCCATGGTGTCGAGCATGAGATGGCTCAAGATGCACTTGAGCTCAGGTTAGCATGCTCTATTTTGTTATTGTATGTTGAACCCAAGAGTACATACCATGCCCTATTCTTCTTATTTAGATGGCCAAACTGTTATATTACTGATGTCTTTGTTTCATATTGTGATCTGCATTAGATGATATGTATCTTACCATTATTGAGGCTTAGCTATGCCTGAGCCACATTCATTGCCACCATGTTATGTACTTGCTATTACTCGAGCATGCAACTTAGAGCTCGAGAACCACCTTTTGCATTGGTTTCATTATTGTTTGCTCCCATCTTAGTGTTTGGAATTTGTAGTGTTTCAAAATGCTATGGCTTGATGTTGTTCCTCCATATGTATTGAATGCTCAAAGACTCAAGCCTACCATGTATTGATATTGCATCTTGCCATGCCATATACTATGATTGCTTTCATTTACTGTACATATCTTTGTGCTAGTGTTATATTGACAGTGCCATAACATATGTTATCTTGTATTTCACATTCTGAATTGATGCCCCTTTGTACTTTATTGTATATCAATGTTGAGATGCCACATGCCTGGTGTTCATACAAATGCCACTATCCAATGCTACTCCATGATATCATGCTATCATAAAAAGAACCATCCCTAACTTATAAATGAAACCCATGTATTTTTTCCATAATGAAGATTAACATAATCATGCCACAACATATGCATAGAATGCAGATTTGAAGTACATTATACTATAAAATTAATGCATTGGGCTTGGCTTGAAAAACCTTTATGTTGTACTTTCTGAACCTATGGAATTTGTGTGCCCTCAACATGTTGATGATTAATGCCATGTGAACATCTATGCAGCAGAGTGCCCTATCTTCCTCATAGATCTGTGTACTCTGTCATTAGCTGTGTTCAAACTGATGCCATGTAGCCTCTGATATTCTTTTATCTGATGTTGGATCATCTAAATGTTCCCCATTTGTACACACTGTGTGTGTTCTTGGCCCTTGAAGGGGTAACAGATAGAGTACCATAAGGTCCTCTGTCGTTATCTGCATCAAGGGCCCAGATCATTCATGGAAACATGAAGAGATCAACTCCCCTGTATCTGCACATGAAACAAACATGTTAGTGAAAACCATGGTGCCTTGAGGATTTTGAGCCTGATGCATAGCTTTGGGCACAGTATTTGTTAGAGGTGCATGGTTGAGTGTATGTATGCATTTATTATATTGTGATATCATCCATTACTTAGATCCATTGGATCTAACCCAAAAATCCCCTCTTCTCTTCTTGTAGGTTCTGGATCTTAGGAGCTTCTAGACAGGACTGGGCTTCAGACATCAATACCAAGAAATGTCTGGTACCCCAAGATCAACATTTCTTTATGTATATTTGCACTCATCCATTCAATTCTAGTAAAGGCTATGCTCATGATCTGTGTGAGACTAGATAGATGTTCTTCTTTTTAGTTTCTTGCTTCTTTGAATAGTACAAATGCTACAGATAGATGTATGTGTAGATGTAGATGCAATTCATTTCCTTTCCCTTTTCATGTATTTTGTAATGAAATGAACGCAAACATAAACAAAACCACTAATAACACAAACTAGGGTATAGTAGCTCATCTAGTAATTAGGCCTCCAAAAATGTGCAAAAAATATGACAACATTTTGGTGACCTCTATGGAGTGCTTGCCTACTAGGCATCCTAACCAACTACCTTTAGGATCCATTGGGTACAGAGTCACTAACAACAACTATCCAAGCTTCCAACCAAAACAAATTCCTTCTTCAACCAAAACTGAAACTAACTACCTAGCAACTACTCGGGCTTATTACTAACCAAGCTAACTAAGAACAACTAAAAACTAAAAGAAAACTGAACTAGAAACAACTTGTGCTAGGCACTTAGGGAAAATAGAAAGCCAAAAACTTCTAACACTACTAAAATATAGGGCAGAAAGAACATCAAAAGCAAGCCTTGAGGTGAATCCCATTCAGTGGAATGGGCAGATCCTCTCCATCCATGCTAGCTAGCTGAAAAGCATTATGAGCTTTGCATCCAATCACCATAAATGGTCCAGTCTAGATAGCATCAAACTTAGTATGTCTTCCCAGCTTATGCTTTGCTTCATCCCATTTGAGGACTAGATCTCCCTCCTTAAAGGCTTTAGGTGCTTCCTTCTTGTCAAAAATTTTCTTGACCTAGGTATGATGAGCCCCCAAGTTCTCAAATGCTATCTTTCTTATTTCTTCAAGTTCAATAAGCTCTACCATCCTGACCTACATAGCATTTTCCTCCATAAGATCAATCTCTTTAATCAGACTCAGAGTAGGTAGTTCAGTAGATAGGGGAATCCTGGCTTCCTTTCCATATACCAATTTGTAAGGTGAGTTACCAGTAGCCCTCTTAGGTGTTATTTTGTTTTCCCAAAAGGCCAGTTTTAGCTTGCCATGCTAGTCCCTCTGGTTTCCTTCTATAGTCCTCCTGATTATTCTTAGCAAATTCTTATTAGTTGATTCTACTTGGTCATTACCCTGAGGGTAATAATTAGAAGAGGTACTCAGAAAGACTTTATGTTTGAGTGCCCACTCTGAAATTCTAGTTCCCAGGAAATCCATGGCATTATCTAATATAATTGAATCTAGAGTACCAAACCTGGATACAATATCCTAATAGAAGTTCAAAACATAAGTCTCATTGGTCTCCTTCACTGCTATAGCCTCTATCCACTTGTTAAAGTAATATGTGGCAGTGAGTATCCACTTGTGTCTAGCACTAGCTGGTGGATTGATAGGTCCAATAAAGTCTAGTCCCCACTTTGAGAAGGGTTGTCCTACCTTAACACGATGAAGGGGAAGGGCTGCCAGCTTTTTCTTTCTAGTAAACAGGGCACAATTCTTGCATTCTCTAACCCAATCAAATGCATCTTTATACAGGCTAGGCTAGTAATACCCAGCTCTCATCACTTTAAGAGTAGTGGTTTTGGCAGCAAAGTGTCCACGAGAGCCTCCATCATGAAACTCTTTTAATACTTTCCTTACTTGATCAGCTTCAACACATCTTAGCAAAACACCAGTATGATCCCTTCTATACAGAACATCATTAATAACAATAAAAGGAATAGCCTGGAGTCTAAAATACCTTCTTTTACTTCTTCCAAGGCCTTGAGGGTACTGGCCAGTAGAGAGGTAATGCTTCATCCCTGTTGTCTAGCTTGTGCTAGCATCTTGATTCATCAAAACAACTTCTTTTTGTTGTTGGTCTAGATCTACTACTTTTTCATTAAGCTATTCACATAGTCCTTTTCCTCTAATTAGCTTGGTCACCTTAATCTAAATGTCATACTCCATGACCTTGGTGACCTAGCCAGCTCTCTTATGACTTAGGTCTTTATTCAGTAAGAAATCCCTTATGCAAGGGTGAGCAACCATTAGGTGCACTATGTTGTTAGACAACAAGTGCCTAAATTTCTTTAGACTTCTCACAATTGCCAATACATGCTTCTCTATAGGCAAATAGTTTACCTCATAACCATCTAGGCCTTGACTATAGAAAGCTATTGGCTGTTCTTGTTTCTCAGCATTTTGCTGGACTAACATTGCAGAGATGCTATCTTTATCTCCAAAAGCATACAATATAAAATCTTTAGAAAAGTCAGGGTTTACCAGAGTAGGAGCAGATGCAATTGCTTCTTTGACTTCTTCAAAACACTTTTTTCCCTCACTTGTCCAATGGAATGTTGCATTCTTTTTTAGCATTTGGTCATAGGCTTCAGGAGTGCAGCAACATTTGGAATAAACCTCCTCAAAAAGTTGATTCTTCCCAAGAAACTCTGTGATCCTTTCTTGTGAGCTAGTAGGGGAAGAGCCAGAATGGCCTTCACCCTCTTAGGATCAATATTTGTTCCCTACTTGGAAATAATGTGTCCCAGTAGTCTACCCTCATGTGCAATAAAAATGCACTCTTCAGATTCAGTGAGACTCCAAACTCTCTACATCTTTCAAAAATCTGCCTTACATGAATTAGGTGGTCTTTTGTGTCTTTTGAGAAGATGGTTATATCATCCAGATATACCAGAACAAACTTGTTCATTAGGCTAGCAAATTCCATCTCCATGGCCTTCTGGAATGTGGCACCAATGTTGGACAACCCAAATGGCATCTTCCTATATGCCATGGTGCCCCATTTAGTGGTGAATGTTGTCTTGTATTGATCTTCTTCTCTAACCAGGACCTGGTTATAACCAGAAAAACCATCTAACAAGGAAAACATGTTAGATCCTAAAATTTACTGTAAAATCTGTTCCATAGATGGTAATGGATCATGATCTTTTAGTGAAGCCCTATTAAGGTCTCTAAAATCTACACAGTTGGATTTCACAATTCTTCTCCCTAACTGGCACTAAGTTTGAGACCCAAGAAGTGTGTTTAATAGGAAAAATAATATTGGCTTCAATCATCTTTTTCAATTCTGCTTCCATTAGGACTTCTAATTTGGGATTGATGGCTCTTTGTTTCTATCTTACTAGCTTGGCTTGGGGTTCTAATTCAATAGTGTGTTGGGCCAAATGGGGATCAAATCCCTTCAGGTCATAGTATTCCCAAACCAAAGACATCACTAAACTCTTGGCATAATGAAACAAAGGCTTGTGTTTTAGGCTGAGTGCATACCTTTCCCAGCTTAAGAAATTTGTCTTTGAGGACCTCCATAGGCTGGTAGTGTTCTTCTTTAACTGTAATACTAGCCTTATCACCTCTGAATTGATCATCAGAATTAAATATAGACTCTAGTGTGACCAGTCCTTTAGGTATTTTATTTGCCTTCAACTGTAACATTTGGTCACCATACTAATGGGCATGCTTGCTCTAGTTCACTCTAGAGAACTCAGCTTCTTCAATTAGAAAATTGAAAATCTATTCATCATCTTCAAAAACTTGCCAGCTTACTTGATTATCTGGTATGGATGGCCTTACCAGGACCTTCACATGCTGGGAATCAGGATCTAAGACACCTTTTGGATTATCACATTCTACTCCCATGGCAACCAACTTGTCTGCTTGCTGATTCTGATTTCTTGGGACAGCAACTATATTGAAGGCACATAAACCTTCAATTAGGTCCCAGACCCTGTGTTTATACATTTTTAGTGTGTCATTTTTTGTGATATTAGTGCCATGGATTTGATTGACCACTAGCTCACTATCACCAGTCACTTTTAAATTCATAATTCCTCTTTGTCTAGCCCTTTCCAAGCCATGAATTAATGCCTCATACTCTATTGTATTGTTAGTGTAGCTAAAAGAAAAATGAACAATAGAATAGTACATTTCCCCTTCTGGAGAAATTAGGACAACACCTCCTCCTGAACCCACTTTTCTTCTGGCCCCATCAAAGAAAAGTTTCCACAAATCCTCATTGTGACTAGCAAAGGGTTTATCCTCTTTCTTAATCAGCTCTGGTATCACAATGTCTCCCTCATGAATGATGAACATTCCAATGCCAGAAATATCCATATTTCTGAAAGAGTCATCTTCTTCTAAATCTCTTTCAACCCACTCATCCAGTGCAATATCAAGTATCTTTCTGTCACTGGTTTTAGATTCATCATCACTTGACTCTTGTTCATGATACATCAGGTTAGCATTTATGGGGCTTGGGGTGAATGGCTCAACATGTTTTTTTGCAAAAGGCTCAAACTTAATTTTGACTTTGGTTCCATATCTAGTTCTAAAATATAGGTGAGACCAATCAGCTAAAAGGTATCCCCCTATCCTAGCGGTGAACTCTCTGCTTAGACAAATAGCAAAATGAGGAGGCAGATCTATAATATAGACATCTTGAGGAATTGAAAAATTAGGACATTCATGAAGAGTGAGACTCAGGTCTTTTATGACTCCCAAGGTATTGACTGATGACCCATCCAACTAGATAACAAGCTTGTTTATTGGCTCATAAGGTAACTCTAGTAGATCTACCAGTTGCTTAGAAATTATAGAACTACTTGCCCCTGAATCTATCATACAGTTATGAATTAAATGATCCCCAACAATAAGAGTTACATAGAAAGGGGGAGGCTTAACCTGTGAGACAACAGCGACCTGTGAGCTAATTTCTTCTTTTTGCTGATCTACTTGACACATTCCAGCCACCAAGACTTTAGACTATTCCAAAACAGCTCCTTGACTTGGTGAAATCTTAGCCAACTCATTCAATATTAGCTCCTTTTGTCCTGGAATTGCCAGGGTGTCTATCAAAGACACATTGATTGAGGTCTTTTTCATTTTCTCCACTATGTTGAAAGATCCTAAATTCACTTTAGGTTGTCCCTTTGGAACAACAGTCTCACTTTGTGTAGGCACTAACTGAGCAACTACCTTAGCTAGTTCCTTTATCTCTTTTGACTAGTTTACAACCGGAACTTGGACTAGTTTAGGTTGTGGATTCACAATAGGATCTTGCTGACTAGTAGAGGCCATTTGCTTTGCCTCTAAAGCCTTCTTCTTGGATCTTGTGTTGGCTGCAACAATAGTATAAGTTGAGTTGTCATTTGGTGAGAAATTCACCCCACAAAAGTATTCCTTCAGAAAGTTCACCAATGCTACCTCAAGTGCCTGAACTTCACTTGTGGTGGCAACTGGACACTACCACATTTCTAGTCCTTGAACCACCTCCTATGGAATGGTCATGTTATTATGTACTATGAGGGCCTGAGCATAACCCATTGGACACATTCCTTGAACATGTTGCTAATTGCATGGGCATCCCCATTGGTAATCTTGTACCATATTGTTTTGGGCCACAAGAACCAACTCCCTAGAAGTACTAGGAGTCTTAGGATTGTAAGGTTGGCTAGCTTTTTGGTTGTAACTTCTTGTTTGATTTTGTTGGCCTTGCTGGTATTGGGGCCTATTCTTCTGATAATGATTTTGATAGGGCGGTTGATAAGGCTACTGATAAGATTGCTGGAGAGGTTGTGGGTAGTGCTGGTAGGATTGTGGGGAAGGTTGTGATTGAAGCTTCTTACTTATAGTAACCAGCTCATTAGAGAATGTATGCAATTTTTTCTTAATCTCATCTAGATCCTGGGATTGACTTGCAACCAGGCTGGTAGCTTGTTGAGTAGGAATTGGGAGAGGTGGGATAGACGCTAGAGCTAGAATTGATTTTGGGATAGGGTGTAACTCTAGAAAAATAGGCATTGGGGTCTTGGAGCTATCTTCCCAGCCTGGATTAGACTATTTTCAGCCCTTATGGCAAGATCATATGCTGCTGGAAGGTTATTCCCACCCATTGACTAGATCATAACAACAATATCACTATTGAGGGCTCTTAAATAATATAGGAAATCATGTTGGCTGGATGGCCTAACTATGGGTGGTATTCTATGCCACATTCTTTGAAATCTGAAATTGAAATCCATCATGTATTCTTGAGGTGTTCTTTTGATAGTAGTTAGGTGCTCAACCAATGAAAGACGATTTGATTTATCTTCAAACTGATTTGTCAAGGCTTGACCCAATCCATCCCAATCAGCAATAGAACCAATTGGTAAACTTCTGAACCATTGCAAAGCTTTGCCTTTCAATGAGGCTACCAGCAGTCTCACAGCAACATTATCTTGAGTGATATTATGAAGAGCACAAAGAGATGCCAGATCTCTTATATGTTCAATGGTCAAAGTTTGATCTTCTCCTATAAAGATGGGAAAACTTTTAAGAGTTGAGATAGGTATGTCATCATGCTGCTACAAATTTAGAGGGCTTCCTTGATTAAAAGCCACAAAAGGGTGTTGTCTAGGCTGAGCCATTGGAGGGTTTAGGGGAACTTGAATAACCGGTACTTGGGTTATTGGTACTTGAATTGCTAGTGCTGCTTGCACAGGTAACAACACATGTATTGATTGGATTGGTGAAACACTTGTAGGAATGCGAGTAGGCTTAGGAGTAGGATTGGGAGTAAGATTAGAAAATTTTGATGCACTAGCTTGGGCTGCTTTAGACCTCTTTTTGACAGATGACAGATCTACATACACAAAAGGATTCTTACTCTGCCTGGTTGGGATCCCACTCATAAGCTCATATAATGATCTACATAAAACACCATTAGAGTCACCAGGTATGACTTCAAAGTACTATCACTGCTCAAACAAAAAAATAACTTGCAATAAAATTTATAGGAAAATAGACTCACTGAGTCTTTGTCCCACCGGGCATGCCAAAAACTGTTTTCACTAGGGATTGCGACCGAGTATGGCTAAGTATGAAAGCTAGCAATCCCATGAAACATGAGAATACTCTCAGGATGTGGGACTACTTCACTGAGAATAGACCTCTGGATTAAGGGTCAACTTCCCCGTTGGATCACTGAACTATTCTAAAACTTGAGAGAAAAGGGATAGAAAAAGCTTGGAAAGAAGTAACTACTACTTGAAATAAAAGGTGATCCACCAAAATTTTAATAGAAACTACAATTGAGGATAAGTTTACTTTATCCGCACCTCAAATTTTGAACCACAACTCAATCCTACTTTCCTAACCCTCAATGAGATAAGGTACTTAAAATTCAGAAAGGAAGAACAACTTCACAATTCTGATATTTCTGATTGTACACAAATCACATCACTAAGCTAAGATAATTTCCTAAATGAACACTTGAATTCAAAATGTAGATCAAGGACATGAAAATATCACAATAATCTTAGCATAAGACTTCAACAACAAAAACTACAAAATGTAGGAGAACAGAAGGATTAATTCTTATTGCTAGAAAGAAACTGATACAATTGTGTCTCTCAGAGCTACATCACTCATATCAAAGAGAAAAGGTGAAGAGCTAACCTCCATCACCAATAGTGAGAGGTATAAAAACAAAGACCTGGAATCTATCATCAAACTCCACTACCTCCTAACAATAGAAAAGTCAAAATAGGACCCTATGAGGTAGCATCATGGTCTGAGAGTCAGACTCCCAGATTCCTAGGGGGTGAGGAAAGTGGGACCTAAAAATAGACAATCAAAGATGACCATCACACCCATTAAGTCATGTTTTTATAACTGATATCTGACAAGGGCTCATAAAAATGCCACTTGCCTGACATCTTACAATGGTAAAACAATGACTTTTACATTAAAAATAATAACTCCCCCCACTATATCAAATATGAATGGATTCTGAATGTATATTTAAGACACACTCAACTCAAAATGAGGAGAATGTCTAAAAATATATGAATTTTGACCAAATCCACATCATATTTATCATAAAAAGAAGGACTATAATAGCCTCAATCCCAATATAAAAAAAAGGGGAGGAAACAATTAATAGCCTATTTTGAATTAAAAAATAAGCCCCTTCTAAAATAAATAAACCCCTAGAAACCCTAGGTCATAGCTCAAATGATATTAGCCACACATTAGCTTTGAAAATAAAACATTAAAATAAAGCTAATGTATATTCTCAACCCTAAAAAGGAGGGGAGAAAAAGAAAGATGGATCAATAGAATCATTGTTTACAGCTCTCGGCACTGGCAATGTGAAGTTTGATCTTTGACAAATGGAAAGTTTCCATTTCCATCCTTGACAACTGAACTGAACCTTGAGTTTGAATGAGGAAACAACACACTCATGACTAATGAGAAGATAGAGGTAGGCATTGTGATCAGTTTCATTTTCTTTCTCTGCATCTTCGAAGGAATTGTATAATCATGGCATGATGATTTTTTTGTGGCACTGTCACATGTTGAAATTCTATTTATGTATATGCCTCTTGGCTCTGAATATTGTGAATTTGCATCTTGGCACTGTTATATTGAATTTTTTTTCATGAATTGCACATAGTCCGAAAACTAGGGCATCTACTGTTGTTGCTATTTGATTTTGCCGATTAGGGCATCATGATTTATTGAGCTTCATTATCTTCATTGTATTTGTAGTATATGTATGGTCTCTATTTTTTAAAATTGAATCAATGATGTATCTTGTAATACGGCCTGAGAGCTAGGGCATTGGCTCAATGCCCGTGAAAACATGCTAAAGCATCATTGTATATGTTCATTGTTTTTATCTTTTCTTTAACTTTGCAATTTTAATATTGGAATGCCTCCTCATGAATGCATACTTGAACAAATGAGTATGGAATTCACAAAATTTAGTACAGATAGGGGCATCACATAATACTGTATTGCATGCCGAGGGCACATTCCTTTATTTCATTTTTCCTTCACTGTTTAAGAGTAATGGCAATATCTTTGTGAATGCATATTCAAGAAATGAATATGCATTCACAGCACTTGCTAACCATATAGCCCGAAAGCTATAAGGCTAGGGCACTGTGAAGATACATCACTGTATTATTTTCTTTGAACTTTGAAACTTGGGGGTTCGGGCATGGTACCACTGTGCCCATGTTTGCATCCATATTGCCATGGCATAGTATCAACATTGAATCTTATGCATGAGCCACACTCACTGTTATGGGCATAGTGGTACCATGCTCGAGCATCTATGTGTTACTGCTATATCAATTGCATCATTCAAGAACCCAAGGCGTCAAGCATGAGATGGCTCAAGATGCACTTGAGCTTGAGTTTCCATGCTCTGTTATGTTATTGTATGTTGAACCTGAGAGTACATACCGTGCCCTATTCTTCTTATTTAGATGGGCAAACTGTTATATTACTGATGTCTCTATTTCATATTGTGATATGCATTAGATGATATATATGTTACCATTATTGAGGCTCAGCTATGCCTGAGCCACATTCATTGCCACCATGTTATGTACTTGCTATTACTCGAGCATGCAACTTAGAGCTCGAGAACCACCTTTTGCATTGGTTTCATTAATGTTTGCTCCCATCTCGGTGTTTGGAATTTGTAGTGTTTCAAAACATTGTGGCTTGATGTTGTTCCTCCATATGTATTGAATCCTCAAAGACTCAAGCCTACCATGTATTGATATTGCATTTTGCCATGCCATATACTGTGATTGCTTTCATTTACTATACATATCTTTGTGCCAGTGTTATATTGTCAGTGCCATAACATATGTTATCTTGTATTTCACATTCTGAATTGATGCCCCTCTGTACTTTATTGTATATCAATGTTGAGATGCCACATGTTTGGTGTTCATACAAATGCCACTATCCAATGCTACTTCGTGATGTCATGCTATCATAAAAAGAATCATCCCTGACTTATAAATGAAACCCATGTATTTGTTCCATAATGCAAATGAACATAATCATGCCATAGCATATGCATAGAATTCAGATTTGAAGTACATTATACTATAAAATTAATGCATTGGGCTTGGCTTGAAACACCTTTATGTTGTACTTTCTAAACTTAAGGAATTTGTGTGCCCTCAACATGTTGATGATTAATGCCATGTGAACATCTATGCAGCAAAGTGCCCTATCTTCCTCATAGATCTATGTACTTTTTCATTAGCTCTATTCAACCTGATGCCATGTAGCCTCTGATATTCTTTTATTTGATGTTGGATCATCTAAATGTTCCCCATTTGTACACACTATGTGTGTTCTTGGCCCTTGAAGGGGTAACAAATAGAGTACCATAAGGTCCTCCATCGTTATCTGCATCAAGGGCCTAGATCATTCATGGAAACATTAAGAGATCAACTCCCCTATATCTACACATGAAACAAACATGTTAGTGAAAACCATGGTGCCTTGATGATTTTGAGCCTAACGCACAGCTTTGGGCATAGTCTTTGTTAGAGGTGCATGGCTGAGTGTATGTATGCATTTATTATATTGTGATATCAGCCATTGCTTAGATCCAGTGGATCTAACCCAAAATTTCCCTCTTCTCTTCTTGCAGGTTCTAGATCTCAGGAGCTTCTGGACGGGACCGAGGTTCGGACTTCAATACTAAGCAATGTCTAGTACCCCAATATCAACATTTATTTATGTATATTTTCACTCATCCATTCAATTCTGGTAAAGGCTATGCTCATGACCTATGTGAGCCTAGATAGATGTTCTTCTTTTTAGTTTCTTGCTTCTTCGAACAGTACAAATACTATAGATAGATGTATGTGTAGATGTAGATGCAATTCATTTCCTATTCCTTTTCATGTATTTTGCAATGAAATGAACTCAAATATAAACAAGACCACTAATAACACAAACTAGGGTACAGTAGCTCATCTAGTAATTAGGCCTCCAAAAATGTGCAAAAAATATGACACCAGGTAGCTCGGTATGTGAATAGTTTGAGATTCAATATTTAGGATGAGATTGGTGTGCTAAAGATTGATTCTGTTGATGATTCTTATCAATATTCTCTGAAGGTAGAAGATAAGTTGAAGAGGAAACAAAATGGTAATTCTCAAGGAAATAGAAAGCTTGATCACTCAGTGAAGGATAAATTGACTGCAGAAGATGAACCAAAACTTGTGGAGCTGAAAAAGAAGACAGACAGGGTTATCTTTAAGGGTACTTGTTATAACTATGGTGAAGAAGGACACCGATCTTTTGAATGTTCACACAAGAAGCTTGGTAGTAGTAGGAATGGTTTGGTGAATGAGAACATACTGAATGAATCGGAGATAGAGTTTGAAAACTAGCTAGTTCGAATAACATTCTTCAGTACTAGGGTGGAAGCTTTTCAAAATGGTAACTTGTTTAGAACTCAGTGCAAGTCAGGAGGTAAAATTTGTGATGTTATTGTAGATAGTGGTATTACTAATAACCTTGTAGCTAAGGAGATGGTTTAGAAAATTGGTTTGAAGAGTGTAAGACATCCTTATCCTTATAGGATTGGTTGGTTGCAAGATATTCATGCTTTGGAAGTGAGGGAGCAATGTCTTATTGATTTTCAGATTGACCAATACAAGGATCAAGTGTTGTGTGATATTGTGAACATGAGTAGTTGTCATATATTTCTCGATAGACCTTGGTAGTATGATTGCAGGGTTGTGTATGGCTATGTAAGGAATGTTCTTACTATTGAGAAGGATGACAGGAAGTTTTTGATAATGCCTTCTTTGGATACAACACTCGGTAGGAGGAACATGAGTTTTGGTAGTCAAGTTGAGTTGTCAAATCCTGAGAGGATTGATGATCAGTCTGGACAACCAACCTTTGTGTTGTTGAGAAAAGATGTGAAAAGATAAAGAAAGAAAAAATGTAAGAGTGTGCAAGGTGCAACCTTAGAGGACATGTATGTGAAAAACTAGTTCATGGTTTATGTGCTGAATCCCGGAAGATGTTCTTCCAACTATTGAGAACATCTTTTCTAACCTCAGGTGTCTGATGTAGGGGAATTCTTGGGTCTTAGGTAAATCTGCATGGTGGTGTGTTGAAGTAGTTCTCTGTTGCTCAGTTGAAGTTTTAATCAAGGATCTCAAATATTGAAGGGGCTCGATCACTGAAGGAACTCAGTAAAACCTCTAGTGTTCAGTGGAATATGTGCTCAATGATGCTTATGGTGCTCAGTCGACGTGCTTGCTCGGTGATGCCTAGTGTGATCGGTTTTTTTACTGGTGCTCAGTAGTTCTGGTTTACTGACTAGAGTTCTTGAAGATTTGTTGGGCCGACTTGGTGCATTTAATGTTGGTAGATGATGTTACATTATCCTAGGTAGATCTAGAGGCTGACATGGAGAATTAAATAATTGTAAGGCTATATGAGAGCCAACCGATGTTACATTTAATATTTTTTTGTAGTAGACGCTGACTTGGCTTAGGAGTTAATTGTTTCTTCCAACCAACTTGTGGTCGAGGAAATGTATTTAAGGAGTTTTTGGGTAGTTATTTAGAGAGTTAGTGATAGAGAGAAGTGAGTAGATCTAAGAAGATAGTAATTGGATCATGCGAGATCTTGAAGATTAGATTGTTTATCTGATATTTGTAATAATAGAGCTAGTGGTTTTCATGCTTGGATACAAGGAGATTTGTTGGTGGCTTGTGAGCTTAAGTTTAGATGTTCCTTAGTGTTTCAACCATTTTTTGATGTGTTGCAAAGTAGGACTAGCTAGGAGAATGCAGAATTACTATTGTAATTGATTGTATTTGGCCCTAACCTAGAAGGCCTTAGAGTCAGGCATGTTCAATGAAAATTATGTTTGAAGCATATATTGTTTTGTTATTTCACATTGTTGGTGTTTGGATGCAAGTTTGGATAGTCCTTTATTGGATCCTCTGACCTTGACTACATCAGAATACCTCCTTATCTTAGAATTGTAAAGGTAACCCAGTAAATCTAACCTATAATGGAGTAGCATTTCAAACCCAATCTATAGGTCAAAATTGTCACAACATACATGGCCTCATGATAAAACAATGTTAAAATCCTCTTCACAGCTAAACATAAAATCAAAAAGAACTTTTCCATAGCTAAATATCAATCTACCCCTTCTTTTTACTATTCCATGTCACCCAAGATCTAGCCAACTCAATGTTGGGATCAGGGTGAATAGATTTTCCAATAGAAGAGTAATCAATCAATGCGAGATGTTTCTCAACCAAAAAATCAAGAACCAAAATGGAACAAGCACCTAAAATAGGGTCAACCTCATGAGAAACTTGGGAAACAACTTTAGGTTTAAGCAAGGTGATATATAATTCTATCCGTTGTTGGTTTTCTAAAGGGTTGTATAGACTTTTCTTGCATAATATATTCTTTGGACCATCATATCCATTGCCTCTACCATGGTCCTTGAGTTTCTTTGACATCACAAACCCTGCAGGGGGCTTAGATTCCTCAATGTCATCTACACTCTATTCCATCCCCTGCTAAGGCAAGTTGTAGAAAACTCCCGCCTTAGCCTCATTCAAAGTCTCTCCTTCACTCTCCTTCGCCATTTTCTCTAGAAATGGATAGTTAAATATATGTATCATATAGAATTTTATTAACTATATGAATAATTAAATAGCTTTGAGTCAACATTTTAAGAATATATATTGTCAAAAAAAAATCTTTTATCAAACATAAAATAATTACTTCAAAAACTAGTTATTTCTACCATTTTATGTGGATTATCTTTCTATTTTCAATAATCATATATGCATTGTAGCATCCATACTATATTATATTTTTTGTGATACGTTAATTTTTTCATTATTCGAAATATAAAATTTAATTTGAGTTTTAATTTAAAAATAAAATACTAACTAGTAAGCTCATTCAAATGAATGCGTTGTTTGATTTACAAAGTTATAATAAATGTTAACTCATCTAATACCAATGCATGTCTCACTTTTTTTTTCTATAGGAAAATTACATGAAAATTATTACAACCTTGTTAAAAAGATTTGGTTTGATTTCAAAAAGTACATAATTATTAATATTTTGGCTCTAAGGGAGAAAAGGAGTAGGTTTGGGATTCCAAATTTTGAGCTTGTAAGTGAATAGGATATCGATGGTAAAGATGATCTAGGACATTCTATGAAGGACTATACTATGGACGTGGCTTGTTTGTCCTTTCTACAATACTATTCATGATTGTTAGTGAGAAGTGTGAGATCGGGGCCTTTTTGGCTCCTATGCATTCTTGTTTTGTTCTTTTTTATCATATTCAAGCTCATGACTAGCATTCTTTGTCAAAGATTCAAGTTTTCAATGAAAATATTGTTGTTGGGATGTATCTCCCTACTAGAATTCTGGTACACTTTCCATCAACAAACCCTATGTGTCTTTTAAGTAGTCTCTCAAATATCATAACTTAACTATACTTTTGTTTTGGGCTGATATCTTTTAGGTGATAGTGTTTCTCTATTCCATGGTTTCAAATGTGAATTTTGTCCCGTCTAATCAGTTAAGAAGATGTTGGAGGTCCTTTATAGTAGGGTTCATGGGGAATATGGAGGTGGGTGTCCCTTTTGGTTTACTACTAGATTGTGTGATGCTCAAGTTGTCGTGTCCATTCTTGGGTTTCAGGTTATTATGTAGCATTCTTCCCCTTTTTGTGAGCTCTTTACTAGAGATTTCCATTTTGGGCTTGTGAGGAGATGGGTCTGATGACTATTTATGCCTTCGATTGGTCATTTTGGATTGTTCAATTCGATAGTAGGGGTCATCCTCAAGTACTAAAGATGATCCTTGGTGGTGTGCATTTTTGAGGGATTGTTGGAGCCCTATATTGATTTGGGATTTTCTGTACCTGTTTCTGACTCTATTCTTTCTATGTGGATTTGGACTTCTCCATTTTTTGGGTGATTCTTTTATGCTATGGTTTGGGCAAAGATGTATTGATACTTTATTCTATGCACAGTATTGAATAGCTCTCTATATTGGTGGACCTTGTGGCTGGGTCTTTGTTAAACCCATTACCGCTAGTTCGCATTGATAGGATTGTGATGAGGGTTGTTAATTTTTGTATAAGATTCCTTGGGTTTGGTTTCCTTTCTTCCCTAGGTGAATGATGATTGTAATTTATGAAGGAGGTTCATTATATTGGGATCCAAGTGCAATGTAGGCTTTCCTTTTCATACAGGAAGTAGTAACCAATGATTTGTTTGTTGTGAATGATGAATACATATGTAGTGTTTATACCTATTGAAGTTACTTCCTGTAATGGTTTTTCTAATGGGATAGCATTTAGTTCTTTGGATGCCATTTTGGAAATTAATGTTTTTTGACTAAGTTCTGATGGATTTCTTTTATGGCTCTCCATTTTTATTCTAGTTTAAACTATCTATTTTCGTGAGTAAGGACAATATTGGTTTTGTTTTCTTCTTTTGTTAGTCATTTGATGGAAATTTTCAAGGGCTTGTGCTGGTGTGTGGTTTTTCATTAAAGTTTGTAGTTGGGCTTGGGACTATTATGTTACCAATAATGATGGCTTGGCACGTTATGTTTGACTCTTTCTATTTCACAGTTCCTATGGAGGTGGAAGTGTCTTTTATGGAGCTGTAGACATATTTTGTGATAATAGAAGCTGGTAACTTTATGTGGGCTTTTCCATTTTGTGGTTTCTTGGGGGTAGGAATGATTCATGGTGTTCACTCCTTCTAGTTGATCTCTTCCTTTTAGATGGTAATATAATGCTAGGCTCCTTTTATGTTGAAGTGGAAAGGGGATTTGTTGTGGGGAGGTGGTTTTTCAGTTTGGAGGATACTATTTTGCCTCAAAATGATTTGCATACCACTTTGTTTTCCATTGTGCCCACTTTGTGGCTTGCTATTTGTGTGTTGTTAGTTTCTTCTTTTGGCACCTACATTGTAAGTGGTAAGTTATGGCCTATTGTTCTCCTCGTGACCATTTTGTTACTCTGATTGTGTGCCTCTTGTGGCCTTGATTTGTGACTACTAGCACCTTTGTTGATGTATTGTTTTCTCAATAGCATCTTGGTTATGTTATTGTCAGGGTCAATCTCCTTGTTTGGTTGCTTAATTAATTAAAAAAACCTATCTTTGATCACTTTATTATTCAACAACCTTTCTCAAACTCTAAAGTTTCATCTATTTAATCATAATTATAGAAATAGATAACTATATGTTTGTATTACTTATAAATTATAGTTAAGTAGAGTTAATTTTCACTTTTTTTTCTTATAGATAAAAAAAGCATTATAATTACATTTTTAAAAAAAAACATTATTTGAGATCAACTTATCAAAGTAATCTTGGTTGAAAGGAAAAATAGTGCTGTAAGCATTGAAAGATATTTAGTTCAGATTTCAAACAAAAATAATTTAAAAGCTAATAATTGAATTAAAATAAGTTTATCCATTGATATTGAAAAAATTCAAATAAATCATATTTAAAAGAATAAAACATTGTGAAAGATAGATATGATTTATATTATATTTTAAAAGAAATTTAAGCTATATATTTATATAGTATATTATAAATTTATAGATATGACAAAATAGAATACTATATAAATAATAATAATAATATACGATATATTATAAATAAAATCTTATGTTGCATTTATTTATTATTAAGCTTTACGATTTGTTAAGGTTTCTCGTTTATAAAAACACCGTCATAACTACGATAATCTATAAAATAATAAATTTAAATATTATAAACACAATCTAAAATTAGAAAATCTGTCCACAGAACCATCGAATCGTTAGTACAATTAAATAAATTAGATGCTAAAAAATAACTTTTGAATTTACAGTACTGAAAAAAATATTAAACATCTTTTATAGTAGGTCAAATCCATTTGTTGACTTTGTAATACTCACGACAAAAACAATACATTTAAAACAAACGTTGTTGATCCGTATTTAGGTGTCAGTTTCGATAACGTAATTCTAAGCCTTAAAAAAGTCATAAACTTAATGTGGATTGAGTGAGTCGGGGGAACATGAGTTAAAAAATGTGATAGTTTTGCGCATGCCGTGTCAAATTTGCTTGCGTAAATGAATCAGAATGCCTCAAAATTTGGCGCCGCCCACCAAATATTCGCTTTACACGTCCGGAAACTTCAATTTCTTTTGTGTACGCCTCTGAAATTTACCTGCTCATCTTAGCAAGTTATTGAAAGATTTGACGACTCAACAAAATATTGACTTTTAAATATTCTAAGTTTAATTAATTAGTTGAAAAGAGAGAAAAACAAAATGTCCACTTTTAATCTGTGGCTTTTCAATCAACTAAAAAGCAATCTATATATTATGAGAGTTTTCAGAAGAGTTTAAGTAAAAACAAAATGTGCACTTTTAATCTGTGGCTTTTCAATCAACGAAAAAGCAATCTATATATTATGAAAGTTTTCAGAAGAGTTTAAGTATGTCTTTTATATGAATTGTTGTTTAGTTGACTTCATAGAGGCTTAGCTCTTTTAAGAGGTAATTGTAGAGTAGAAAAATACAAATATCATCCATATCTATTCTATGGAAGATACTAAGAGTTCCTTTCACATTTTCCTTGGATGTCCTTTTTGCCAGGGATGTTTGGTTGTTCATTTTTAAGACGTGGCTAGTATCTTGGGTTTTCCCTAACTCCTTTTCTAAGTGTTGGAACTAATGGAAAGCCCTAACTTCTCATCATGCTCTTTCCCCAGTTTAGTCCTTGATGATGTATCACATTGCTCGGGGCCTTTGGAAGGAGAAGAATAATCACATCTTTAGGGATGTCATATGCCTGACTAAATTTGTGGCCTTTAAGATTATGTTGGCTATATATGAGTTATACATTGCTAGAAGGTGGAAGCTACAACATAATATTTTGAGCCCTTTGATGAAACAAAAAAGTCCCAAAATTGGAGTAGCTTGGTCTACTCCTCCTTTGGGATGGATTAAAGTCAATATTGATAAGGCATCGAACGAGAATATTAGACCTATTGGATGTGGGGTAGTAGCTCATGATCATAATGGTATGCTTGTCTCAGTAGTGGCCCTCCCATTGGGTACTTAGAAAAACCACTATGGTGAGGCTTATGCAGCCTATATTGATATCAAAATGGCTAAAGGTAAGGGAATGAAAAAAATATAGCTTGAGAGTGATTCCCTTAATATCATCAATTACCTAATAGAAAAGGTCCTCGCAAGCTAGACCATTAAAAATATAAAGTAAGATTGCAAATTTAAGTTTAGTTGGTTTGAAGAGATTAAAATTTCCAATGCTTTTTGGGACGGAAATTATGTAGTGGACAGGGTGGCTAATGTTGGTGACATGTCTCAACAAAAGTTAAATTGGAATATTAATGATCATATCTCAATGGATATCCATATGTTCATTCGTAATGATATTATGGAGTGATATTATATGCCCATCCTTTGTAATGATTCCCTTATGCGTGCAACCTGGTGTTTATGCAAGGGCTTCATTTATGATTAATCGATGGATAATTTTAGAAGTCATTTTCCTGGTTATTTTCTTAGATTGCTTCATTTTCTAGTGTGTGGAAGGTTCTCATTCTAGAAAGATGGGGGGAAATAGTAATAGATTAGATCCTATAGTGTATGAAAAATGGGAAAAAATTAATACTATTTGGAGTGATTTTTTAGTAGGAGGCTTGAATTTCTATATGTAAAGATTGTATGGTATGATTGCCTAGGTCACTAATATTTTCGTGGATGGTTATAATGAGGGCATGCTAAAATTTTATAAGTTAGAGTTAGAGATTAATGAAAATCTCATTGCTAAGCTATCGAATACTTGGCCTTAAGGGAGTAAATTTTATAGAGAGTGAAAATTTGCTAACATGAAGTGGTGCATATTTTCTTCAAAATAGGTGAAAGAAAAAATGTGAAGAAGAATTCAGATGGAGGTTTTGATAGAACATCTCTAAAGAAGCCATAGTTGGATGTTGCAGAGGTAACAATATAAAATACACAAAAAATACACACATAAAAATACATTGAAAACAAACGTTGTTGATCCCTATTTAGGTGTCAGTTTCGATTACCTAATTCTAAGCCTTAAAAAATCATAAATTTAATTTGAGTGGAGTTAATCGGGGGAACATGAGTTAAAAAAATGTGATAGTTTTGCGCATGCCGTGTCAAATTTGCTTGCATTAATGAATCAGAATGCCTCAAAATTTGGTGCCGTCTAACAAATATTCGCTTTACACGTCCGTAAATTTCAATCTCTTTTTGCGTACGCCTCACAAATTTACCTCTCATCTTAGCAAGTTATTGGTAGTCTTTGACGACTCAACAAAATATTGACTTTTAACTATTCTAAGTTTAATTAATTAGTTGAAAAGAGATAAAAACAAAATGTGCATTTTTAATCTGTGGCTTTTCAATCAACTAAAAAGCAATCCATATATTAGGAGAGTTTTCAAAAGACTTTAATTATGTCTTTTATATGAATTGTTGTTTAGTTGACTTCAGAGAGGCTTAAGTCTTTTAAGAGGTTATTAATTGTAGAGTAGAAAAATACAAATATCATCCATATATGGATGTCAATAGCAAATCAATTTTTTTTTAACATTTTAAAATTTTATATTTCATAATTTTTTTTATATAAAAATTTATATATATAAAATGTATTTATTTATTTTTAACCATATTTTATATATTTTTAGTTTAGATGACTTTTATTTCGAGTTGAAAGATGAGAATTCTTTTTAAGATTGATAATTGAAATAAATAATTAATATTTACTCACATAAAATTCAAAAGTTTCAAAGTTTGTGTCTCATATAATAAATTTAGGGGCATCGTTATAAGATGAATAAAAATAACAAAAGAAAAGATGGTAGAAAAGAAAATATCACTCTAAATATTAGACAAAATAATCTCATTCAACACGCAGGTGAAAGATAAAAACTGGTCACACTACCATGGAGGAGGAGGACACGACCAAGGAAACTAAGGTGGACGTCGGTTACGGTGGTTTCAGGCTAGTTGGCAAATTTAAGTTCCAAATTGCCCAGCTAGAACGCATTGTGGCCCATCTAAAGGTGGACCTAGAAAATACTAATAAAAGGTTGGTGAATGTGACCAAGTTTGCGTTGAAGATTATGCATACATCCTCCACCCCCTTTGCATGCTGAATGTGAAAGCCTCTGATGGACATATTGAAAAAGATGAGGACCCTAGGGAACTTTTCAAGTTCCTACAGGAGGAGTGGGCAAATGTGCTACTATTCAAATGTTTATGTAAAGGAAGCTGAACCCGGTTTGGGTTGGGGTTTTTTGGGATGCTCCGTCTAGCCCGCTAGGCTATAGTTTATCTTTTGACCATAGTTTATTTGCTAAGTTTAAGATTAGATTATGCCTTGCGGGGCATGATGAAAACTTTTTTATTTTTTCTACTGCTTTGAACTTGGTTTCTTTCATTATTGCTATGACTGTGGATTCTCGTTACTGGTGCTTTGGTTTTTGTGTGATGGTTTTTGATAGAGGTAAACTATTGCATATTGTTAAATAGCTACTACTCTATTTTGTGGTTAATCTATTTTTAACTCACATCTAGAGTAATATTATTGTGTCACAGGTCAGCACGCTCTTGTTGTTGCTTCTTTAAAAAACACTAGTCATAGATTAATCAAAATTCACATGAAACACGAGAATCGAAAAATAATTTGTATTCATTGTTTCTAATCTTATCTTTATTCTTGGGGTTTGGCCTAGAATATGTTGGTCATTCCTAAAATCAACATCCTTTTTCTAGCTTCAAGTGTAGAATAGGATTTTGACCAATGATAACTTGTGTAAAAGAGGTTTATTTATTCCTAATGGCTACTATTTTTCTATGAAAGATACCAAGAGTTCCTTTCACATTTTCCTTGGATGTTTGGTTGTTCATTTTGAAGAGGTGGCTAGTGTTTGGGGTTTTCCCTAACTCCTTTTCTAAGTATTGGAACTAATGGAAAGCCCCACCTTCCCATCACGCTCCTTCCCCACTTTAGTCCTTGATAATGTATCACATTGTCTGGGGCCTTTTGAAGGAGAGGAATAATCACATCTTTAGGGAAGTCATATGCTCGACTAAACTTGTGGCCTTTAAGATTATGTTGGATATAGGAGAATTTTTGGATTTTGTACTCTAATTTTAAAGTTTGTGGTCCTCCTCTTACTCCAACGTGATATTTTGATCCCTTTGATGAAACAAAAAAGTCCCATAATTGGAGTAGCTTAGTCTACTCCTCCTTTAGGATGTATTAAAATCAATATTGATAAGGCATCGAAGGGGAATATTGGACCCGCTGGATGTGGGGGAGTAGCTCATTATCACAATGGTAGGCTTTTCTCAATAGTGAGCCTCCCATTGGGTACTTGGAAAAACCACTATGTTGAGGCTTATGCAGCCTATATTGATATCAAAATGGCTAAAGGTAAGTGAGTGAAGAAAATATGGCTTGAGAGTGATTCCCTTAATATCATCAATTAGCTAAGCGAAAAGGTCCCCTTAAGCTAGACCATTAAAAATATAAAGATTGTGCATTTATGTTTAAAGGTGGTTTGAAGAGATTAAAATTTCTCATGCTTTTTGGGAGGGAAATTGTGTGGTGGACAAGGTGGCCAAAGTTGGTGACACATCTCAACAAAAGTTAAATTAAAATAATAATAATCATATCTTCGTGGATATCCAAATGTTCATTTTTAATATATTAGGGAGTGATATTCTATGCCCATCCTTTGTAATGATTCCCTTATGCGTGCAACCTGGTGTTTATGTGAGGGCTTCATCTATGATTAACCGATGGATAATTTTAGAAGTCATTCTGTGTGTTATTTTCTTAGATTGCTTCATTTTCCAGTCTATGGAAGCTTCTCATTCTGGAAAGATGGGGGGAGATAGTAATAGATTAGAGCATATGGTGTATAATAAATGGAAAACAAAATTGATACTGTGTGGAGTGATCTTTTAGTAGGAGGCTTGAACTGCTATAATGGAAAGATTGCATGGTATGAATGCCTAGGTCAGTGATACTTTCATGGATCGTTAGAACACAAGCATGATTAAATTTTTTAGGTTAGAGCTAGAGATTAATGAAGATCTCATTGCTAAGTTGTTGAATACTTGGTCTTAAGGCAAGAATTCGGACCAAGGTTTTGATAGAACATCTCTAAAGAAGCCATGGTTGGATATTGCAGAGATAATAATATGAAACCTCACTCTGGATGGAAAATTTACCACTATTTTTAGTTATCACTTTATTATCCTTAATCATTTTAGGTATTCCAAGTGTATTTATTTCCCCTTCTATCTTCTTTCTTGAATTAATCATAGTTTTCATGTGCATTATAAGATTGCCTCCTCACCTATTCTTCGTGAAGGTTTATTCCTTATTATTATAGATCATACTAGGGATCTAAATATTGAGTGAAACCCTCCCCCCAAATATTGTAAAGAGTTCAAAAAGAATGTGTGAATTCACTATTGCGATACCTACTTAGTGGAGTTTGACTCATGTAGTGATGAGGTATTCTATACATACAAAAATAAATGATCCTCTTAAACTCCCCCTATTGGAAAAAAATGTAGCAATTCCCAATGGTGATGACTCAAATTATGCCTCATCGGTTGACATTGTCCAAGATTCTATGGATCGTAGTTGGGATGTGAAAGGGAAAGTAAAAATGAAGTCATCTTTTTCTAGGAAATCTAAAAAACCTTTCAAACCCTCTACATCCCTATCAATCATGGATAGGAAAGACTCCTCTAGGCTCAAAAAGAATTCCCAATCTAGGCTAGAGCCCACCCCTATTTATCCCCCTCATACTATGAATGAGGATTAAGATGTGGGTATCCATGTGGATATCCTAGTTGAAGAGAAATCTATCCTCATTGAAAAAGGAACAATGGTGCTAGAGGGTGCTAGTGTTAACAAAGATGTTAAACATATGATGGATAGTCAAAATTGTGTGTTTTCTTGGATTGTGGCCAAGATTAATGCTCTAAAAGAAACACCATCTCCCTCAAAAAAAAGGTGTATACAATTATGGAAAGTAATCAAGATTTAGCCAAAGGTATAAATGAAAAGAAAGAATATCATGAACTCAATATCAAAAAGCTTGACGACTCTATTTTGGGTATGTAGGACAAATTAAGAGCCATTATTGTAGTTAGGAGGATGACAATGGATAAAAATAGCGAGGTTTTATAGGTCATTCCCATAGGCTAGTCCACCTCTTGACCCGCTAGTGTGAAATTTGTGAAAAAATCCAATTTCATAGATACAGGGAAGGCTAGCAAATATAAGGCCCAAGATGAACAAGCGAAAGATGCTAATGCGAGGATAGCTTAGGAGTTCTTTCTCGAGCCTGCTACTGGATTGAAGAAACATGATAAGGGGAGTACTCTTATAAATAATATAGTTAATTAATTGAAAAGTATTAATGTTAATATTTCTCTTAATAATGAGAGTGTGGTAAAAAGTTCATAGTCTATTTTTGGGTATTAGTCCCCTTTTTTAAATCTTTGTTTTCTATATACTCATGTCTATATCGATGCTAGTTCTAATTTTGATACATTTTTTAGCTAGTTTGTAAAGACTTAGGTTTTTGGTCCTTGTAAAATTTTTTTTTCCTTTAATCAAAAACTTATCTCTATTATAATCTTTAAAATCCAATGATCATCAAAAAGTCAATTATTGATCTCCATTTTATTCAACTCAATAACACTAGTCATGTTGAGTCATGTTATTCTCAATTTTATTTTTCTCAAATCATAGGATAACCCCTATGAAACTTATTCGGTTTTCTAGCCCACATCCTGTAAGCATGCATGTCAAGGAAATTTTTAATTTATCTTGTATGTGGTACAATCCCTTGAAAAATTATTTTGGTTGTATTTCTCATTTATCTTTCTAAAATTTGACATAAGTTCTTTCTGGAATTCATATTGTCTAGTTTGGATGCAAGATTAGGAAATTTTAATGAAACAATATTTCTAATGT
>BSBK01015371.1:0-34616 GCA_027943335.1 Chamaecyparis obtusa
CCGTTGCATTTCCTCTGGCTCTCATTTGCCCCAAACTAGTGTTGGAGTGCACTAACAAATATGATGCCAAGAATAGGTGTATTAAGGATGTGTAAGGAGAAATCTTGGTAAAAATCAGTCGAGAAACATTAATGGTGGCCCTGAGAATTCTAGACAAGAAACTATATGAACCATGGACCTATGAGGAAGCAGATCATGTGTATGAGGCCAATAATAAAAAATATAGCTCCTCAATATCCTAGGTATGGCTTGCAAAACCAGAGAAAGGAGGAAGTAGGCTGCCAAAGCCACTGACAATTGAACACTTCCGAAAAGATATTGCCGATATGGTGCTTCTTCTGAATAGGGTGAAAGGAAATCCCCATGCATTTCATTGGGAAAACTGGATGTACTGTTTCATCTAGAAAATCAAAGAAAGAGATAAGTTTATTGATTAGGCTAACCTGATAGCTGAAAAGCTCCACAAAGGACTCTTAAATGTACCAAATTTAACTGAATTTTATATGTCTTCCTACCTTGTTTATGTCTTAGCATGTTGCTGAACCTGGGAAGGATTACCTCATGAATTGTGGACAAGTGATATGAGGATATACAATTACTTCACATGCTTACAAAATGAGAAGTTCTCCAGTGTGTTCAAAACTATAAATGATAGGTTTTTAGGAAGGTTAGTTTTTGAGTTGACAGGGAAAGAAAATTGCAGGCTTTCTGAGGAAGCTAACCAGGTGATTAATATTTATGGCTGTCATTTTATATAGTTTCCAAGATTAACTTATCTGAGAGTCGGAGCATTTGATGAAGAGCCCCTATGGCTTCCTACATTCTATTTAGATGATTTAATCCTAATGGAGCTATGCAGGCAGCTTGTGCTACTTGAACAAAAGGCTGGGACCCCAAAGAAGTCCTCAGGTGTTCTCTTCTCTATTGAGTTAGGGTACTATAGATGCAAAAGTTTCCAAGATGTTGTGGCTTTCAAAGAAGAATTGGATGCTTTTGTTTGAAAACTTATACTCCCATGGTTAATTTTGATTATAGAGGCTTTGTAGGAGCAAACCTCAATGTCCCAAAGATGTTTATGCACATCCCCAAGCTACAAGATTTTTGGGTCAACTGTTCTGATGAGATGGAGGTGAGGAAAAGACTCTAGTCTCGGCTAACTTTGAAACAGATCATCTCTTTCAGGCTAGAGATGGATACAGACGGGATAGAGGAAGACAATGAGGTTGATGTCGTAGATTCCCAATATTCAGAGAAGGTCAAAGCCCTCCCAATTCCTAAGCTAGATTGGAAGGAGCTGGAAGAATCTGATTTATATAAGAGAATGAAAAGGGTGATTGAAAGAACCAAAGCATAGTTGGTGAAGAAAAGAACCCCTGTTGCTCCTTTGCAATCAACAAAGAAACAAATAAAAACCAAGAAGAGGAGTTCAACCAAGAGGACTTCTATTTTAACTAACTTAAATGATGATCCATCTTGTGCAGGGAAAACCAAACCAGAAGTCGAACCTGAACTTGAACCAATTTCTTCACAAGTTCAAGTTCAAGTTCAAGTTCAACAGTGGCTTGAACCAAAGTCCAAGTGACCAAATCAAGCCAAAGAGTAAAAGAAAAGGTTAGAGGTAGAGAGTTACTCCCAGTGTCATCATGGATTTAGATTCATCAAACCCTAATCTGAAGGCAGTTTTAGTGGAGGACCATAGGGTATCTAGGATGGCCAATGATCAACAGATGCAAGAGGAAATAGGAGGTACTCTGAAAGACTCGTTAGCTCTACTGAGTGACTATGACACCCAAAAGAAGACCTCTGCTAGCCCACCATGGTTGGAGACCCCACTAGCCAAGAAAAGGAATATGGTTCCTTTATCAGTACCTATTGATGATGTAGTAAGCAAGTATCTGGGAAAATCTTCTAAGGTCAAGAAAATGAAGATGGAATCTAGAATTGGTTTCGATGAGAGCAGCAGCCACTGGATGGCTAAGATTGCAAAACCTAAAGAAGATAGAACTGAAGGAGAAGTTTCAGTCTAGGATTTTCAAGTATCCAACGTGGACTTAGGGAGAGACACCAGAGCTACTGATATGAGGTTTTTCAAGGTGTCAAACAAGAAAATTGCTAGCACAGTATGGAAGGATGCCAAAGATAAACAGGAAATGAAAGAGGCGATGAAGAGTATGGCTTAGTATATTAATGCCATTCAACATCCTAAACCTTTCCCTCTGAGTGAGATGCCAGCTTCCATTGACATGAGATCCCCTAATAATCAATAGTTTCTTGACCAGGTTCAAAGAAGCAAGGCGGTGAGCAAGGCATTTGATGATTGGGTGGAGCACGTAAAAGAAGAGGTTGTGCAGCAGCTAAGTAATCTCAATCAAACCCATAATGAAGGAGACCACCTGGTTAAGGAAGTAGAAGCCAGCATTGAAGGATGGGAGCTAGAAAAGACTACTTGGACCAAAGAGCTCCACTAGATTGAAGAAGTTGAAGAGTACCGCTTGCAGAAGTTCCTTATGGAAAAACTAGTACTAGGACTGAATGACACAGTTCTTTATGTTATAAAAGACTACATAGATTGGAGGAATGAAGTTGTGGCTCTGGGAATCTCCGAGGTAAAAGATCTCATCAAGGGGCTGAAAATGATCAAAGAAATCATTTCTAATGATATAAAGTGGATTGCTAAGTGGTTCCAAGAAGCTCAAGAGGTGTAAGATAAAATGGCTGAATGGGTAATCAAAGAGGTAAACACTTGGTTCAATGAGCTTAAAAGGATGAAGACACCTATAGATGAGAATTTCATGAAGATTTCCCGGATGAAGTCGATTATGATCCTTCAGCAAGATCATTGGGTTATGCACTTAATTAGGAAAGATAGCTGAGGTTAAAAAGGAGAAGGAGGTCTGGAAGCAAAGGATTTATTCTATCAGTTTGCCACATCAACCAATCATCTCCGTGTTCAATGTCGCATTCGAAGATTGGAAGGCAGCGCGTCTTGCAGCGACCTCAACTCCTTAACCGCCCAAGACACTTGGCAATTTTTGGAAGGCATTTTTGCTCCAGTCCAATTTTTATGCTTAATGCTTAGGACAGTTATTAGAAGTTATTAGAATTTACTTTCAAGTAAGACAATTTTACGAAGTTAGTTGTTGAAGCCCTGTGTGGATATTTATGTGAAAACCTAAAACTGTTTATGGGTTCAACTCTTGAGTTTGAGAGAAATTATTTTCTAAAACACTTTACTTCAATTTTTTAGGATACTGATATTACAGAATTTTTTGGAATATCTTATGGTGTTACATATATGTCTAAGCCTTTTAAATGATAAATATTATTGTTTATCTGATGTGATTTATTTTCTTGTGGAAGTAAGCTGTGTTGAATGAAGCTTAGCTGTGATATGAATGAATTATATGCTTAAAGGTGATAGAAAGAATTGTTATTGAAGTTTAGATTTAACAAATTTGAAGTTTGAAATTGTGATAGAAGTATGCATTTACTTTAAAATTTGTACATTCTTTTTCATGTTGACGAACTGAATGTTTCTCCTTAATTGTTTTCTGGTGAAAAGCACACATGATGTCATTTTTCTATGCTTGATAAGAACATATTGAAAATATTTCTAGAAGGTAGCTGCACCTTGTAATTTGTAGAGAGTTGGCTTTTAGCAACTCATTTGTTAGTGTTAAGATTCTTCTCTTTCATTCTTTAAAGTGGTTTAAAATTGATTTAAAGGAAAGGGAAAAACTATATGCTAATAGTTTTTGGTGACTCTACTGGGGAGCATCTAAGAATAGACCAGGATTGATATTCTTGCATTCAATGATCAACAATGGTGTTACCCGCTAACGTTATCCCTAGTCGACAAGAGCTTCCTCAATTTTGCAACCAGGCCTAGATTTTTTCGACACTCAAGAGGATTTAATTGCTGACCTTAACACAGTAGCTTGGAAGTTGAAAAAAAATGATCAGTAATACCACCAAGTAAGGTTAGTCCTTGAGGAAGAGGAAGAGATTGGAGAGTGGCTCAGAGGCTTGACTATAGCCCAGGAGGCTGCTGTAGTTGACAAGGTAGTTCGAAGGCCCTAAAAATAACTGTTTCTTTCATTTGTTTTAGTTTATTAAGTTGGCTGAGAAGAGATTTACAAGGGGAGATAGAGAAAAAGGTCTTTTAGATTCTGATTTTGAAAATCTAGCTAAGCTTGTTTTTAAGCCCTAGACTCCTTCTAGGTGAAGAAAATATAAGACCACAAGTAGACCTTCTTCTCCCACTAAGTCTCCTCCTATAACTACTTTTAGTTCCTTGGTCTCTCCCAGGACCTTAACTCCCACTTTTATAAATCTACAGCCCTTCAATATCATCTTACCTACTATGGCACAAAAATCATCCCCGGGGTGCTGTCGTAGGACCTTTAAGCTTAGGAGAAAATCTTGGAAACCTACCTAAAGGTCGTGACATCCTACCCAAATTTAGTAGTGATGGAAAGAAGACCCCTGAGGATCACTTGAATGCTTTCAATACAACATGCAGAGTTTTAGCAGTGGGCACTCCAGATGTGGCTGTTAGGCTTTTTGTCTTGACTTTAACTAAGACTGTAGCTGAGTGGTTTCACAGTTTACCACATGCCTCCATTACCGAATGTGATTCGATGAAAATAGCATTTGAGACTAGGTTTAAATCAGCTGATGATGCAAATACCCTTTTGATTCAGTTAAGTCAAATGAAGAAGGAGATTCAAGTATCCATGAGAGAGTTTGTGGCAAGATTCAATAAAGGAATTCAAGTGATTCCAGCTGCAAGTAGACCTAATGATGAAAATTAGAAAGGCTTTTTCTTAAATGCTATGCCTCCTAATGTAGCATTTCCTTTAAAAAGAGCTAGGCCAGCCACCTTAGCAGCTACTCAGGCTCTCGCCATTGAGCTGGAGGATGATCTCATAACAAGTGGCAAATGGAGAAAAGATGTTCAAACATCTAGCTCTCAACCTTCTACCTCCTCATCATTGGACCCTATAATTCAAAGATTGATGAATGACTTGATAACCATCAAGAAAAAATTGCCTAAAACTACCAGTCCCTATCAAGATATTCCACATAAATATCCAACTCAGGGACCCTCAAACTCGGGAAAACAATTTAATTTGCCTCCTGCTCAGTAGAGATTGCAGATTGAACCTCCACCAAATAAAAGTAACATGTGTGTTTTCCATCTTACTGATGAGCATGAGGGAGTCTCATGTCCTGAAAACATAAGACATGTGCAACTTGAAGCTGAGAAAGAAGAAGCAGTAAAGGTGATTGTTGAAGACATATCCTCTGAGGTGCTTGGTGACTCTAGAAACTTTTACCTTGAATATGAATCAGACTCTGAAAGTTGGGGAGACATATTGGTAACTTTAGAGGATACCTCTTGTTCATTATTTACAAGAAATCAGCATGGAGGAAAGGTGAGTAATTGGTCAAATGCAACAACTAAAGGTAGTGAAGGGCAGGTCAGTGATCATCCAAAAATTCTGAAAGCAGGTAGCCCGAAGGAACAAGTTATGAAAAGGTCTGAATCTGATTCCCCTTTTAGTATAGTTGATTTTTGTAAAACTTCAAAAGTGCAAATTTTTGCTATAGAATATTTGAAAATGAATCCCTGAGAATTAGATAAATTGGTTAGTTATGTCAAGGGTCCTCCTACTGAACCTAAGGTTCAACAGACAAACAATGCATGTTTTAAAGGACAACCTATAAAGAAGGAAGAGACAATTGAACAAAAGCCTACCGAGAAGCCCACTCCTACCATTCCTTTTGGCTTGAAACCTGAGCCTTTCTATGTGTCACTGTACATTCATGGTTTCAAATTAAACAACTATATTATTGATTCAAGGGCTTCAGATAATATTATGCCTTCATCTATGGCCAAAGCATTAGATCTCCCTATGACTGATACCTTTTGACACTGCTATTCTATGGATGCTAAACAAGTCCCACTCCTAGGTTAGATTAAAGATGCCCAGGTTGCCTTGGTAGCTTTTCCAGATAAGAGATTGAAATTAACCATCTTAGTAGCTGCTATTCCAGCTAGCTACGGTATGCTTCTTAGCAGAACCTTTTGTAGGGATCTAGGTGGTGAAATAAAATTGGATTGGTCTCAGACCATAGTCCCTATAGGCAATAAAAAAGTTACTCTTCTTCCAGAACCCAAATACAAATACACATTTTTTCCCTCAGAAGACCCTAAATCCTAGATATTGTATCAAGAATTTGAGTTTGCAAACTATGTCATTTTATCATATGTTAACCTTCCAAATGTAGTGGTTGTAGATGAAGAACTTCTTTGGACTCTTGAATTCAATGGTAGTTGCTCTTCTACAGGCTTGGGGGTTGGAGTAGTCCTCACTTCTCCTGCTGGACTCAAATTTCCTTTTTCATTCAAACTTGAGTTCGAGAATACAAACAATACGATAGAGTATGAAGCCCTATTGTTAGGTTTAGAAGAAGCTAAGAAGAAGGGGATTAAACTTTTAAAGGCACGTGGGGATGCGGAACTTATTGTCAAATAGGTCAAGAACTTGTTTTCAGTGAAGAATGAGAGACTGAAGCACTACAGAAATAGGGTGTGGGATGAACTCAAGTGGTTTGAAGCCTTTTCAATTGAAGCAATTCCAAGGGAATATAACTCAAGAGCAGATTCTCTTGTTGGGTCAGCATCTTTGCTCATACCACACCTAGACTTTATAGAAGATCATTACACCATTGAAGTGATTCATAGGCCTAGTGTTCCTGATAATTCCTATTCTTGGTAAGTGTTCAGAGATGATGCTCAAATAAATGAGTTTCTGCAAGGTTTGGATAAGTTTTCAACCAATTTTTATGAAGGATCGGAGTCTGAGTGCCATGAATTTTGTCCAGGGAAGGAATCCAGTGCTTCAAAGAAGGGGATTCAACTTAAAGGAAACTCTATACCCAAAGGATTGGTGGAGTTAGAGAGGTTGTTTGATAGGAGAGACTATTATTTAAATTCACCTAACATACCAGACATCACCCCTTCAGGTGAATATGAAAAAATTAATATTGGTGATGATTTCAATCCCAAAATGGTTAATTTAGGTGTGTGTTGTGATGAAGATGAAAGAGGTAATTTCACTAAGTTATTAAAAGAATATGGTGACATATTTTCTTGGACCTATGATGATCTAAGGAACTTCAGATAGGGATAGTTTACACATCATATTCCCTTGAAGCCCGGTACATCACCGTTTCATCAAAAATTGAGAACATACAATCCAAAGGTGTCGGATGCCATTTTTAAGGAGATTGAAAAAATGCTTCAAGCAAGGATTATCTTCCCAATACATCATTCTACATGGGTGGCCAACATTGTTCCTATGAGGAAGCGAAATGGAGAAATCAGAATATGCATGGACTTTAGGAACCTCAATCAATCAAGCCTTAAAGATAACTTCACCTTACCTATGATGGACCAGATTCTTCAAATAGTAGCTGGCTCAGAAATGTTGTCATTACTTGATGGTTTTTCAGGCTACAACCAAATCAGTGTCGCGGAGGAAGACCAGCACAAAATAGCCTTTACCACACCTTGGGGCACATTCGCCTATAGGAGAATGCCTTTTGGCTTAATTAATGCTGGAGCCACATTTCAAAGGGCCATGAATTCCACTTTCGGCCATTTGCTAAACAAGACCATCACCATTTACTTGGATGACATGACAGTATTCTCTAGGGGGCGTAAGAAGCATCTGAAAGACCTGAAAGAAGTTTTGCAAAGGTGTCAGGATCATTGTGTTTCCCTAAATCTGAAGAAGTCAATCTTCTATGTGATAGAGGGTAAGTTGTTGGGTCACTTAGTTTCAAAGGAGGGCATTAAAATTGATCCAGAAAGAGTCAAAGCTATCTAGCAGTTGTGTTTGCCTGTTAATTGGAAAGGGATTAAATTTTTCTTCAGTCAAGTTAACTTCTTAAGGAAGTTTGTGCCTAATTTCACTGAAACATCAAAACCAATGGTAGACCTATTAAGCGAAAAGAAGAATTTCAAGTGGGATGAACTAGCTGTCAAATCATTTGGTAAGATTAAGGAAGCCATAGCCAATGCTCTGACATTGATACACCCAAATTTCAAAAAAGACTTTATCATCTACTGCTATGCATCAGAGCACACAATGTCTAGGGTGCTATTATAGAAGAATGATAATGGTGAAGAAGTGCTTATCTCTTTTATGAGCGTCCCACTCAAGAAACATGAGTTACCCTATTCACAAATAGAAAAAAAGGCATTCATAGTAGTGAAGGCAGTCAAACAATTTTGATACTATATATTGCATTCACATTCTGTGGTCTTTGTTCTGAATTCTACTGTTAAGACCATCCTTACTCAACAGGAAGTTGCAGTAAATAATAGAGCTAGCTGGGTTGCAAAGGTGCAAGAATTCGATTTGGAAATTAAGCCTACAAAGCTGGTGAGAGGTCAGGGCCTGTGTAAACTGATGGCTGAGAATAAAGAAGCACAAACCTTACCTAATTGCCTATTTATAGCGACAAATGACTCATGGTTTTCAGATGTAGCTTTCTTTCTAACCTACAAAGAGACTCCAGAACACTTATCAGCTAAAGAGAGAAGAAATCTGAGGCTAAAAGTAGCAAAGTATGTCATAGTAGATAATGTTCTATATAAAAAGGGACTGGATGGGATGTTTTTGTGATGTGTTGACAAGGAACAACAGCAAAACTTACTGCAATCATTTCACAATGAAGCATGCGGTGGGCATTATTCTTCTTTTGTGACAGTGTTTAAGATCCTGAGAAACTACTACTACTAGCCCGGAATGTTTAAAGATGTATATAGGTGGGTGGAAAATTGTGAGAAGTGTAAAATTTTCTCAGGAAAGCCTCAGTTAGCTGCTCTACCACTAAGACCTATGATTATCAAAGAACCCTTCCAATAGTGGGGGTTAGATTGTATCGGTCCAATCAACCCAACTTCTAGCGGAAGACATACCCATATCTTAACAGTGATTGATTCCTTTACCAAGTGGGTGGAGGTGATACCAGTTAAAGTAACCACTTTTGAGATAGTCTATAGATTCCTAAAAGAAAACATTGTCACTAGATTTGGAGTTCCCCTGAAGATAGTGGCTAATAATGCTCAGAATTTCTCCTCCCGAGAGATTCAAATATTTTGTTATGATCATGGTATAAATCTATCTCATTCTTCAGATTATTTTCTGTAGGGAAACGGCCAGGCCAAATCTAAAAACAAGAACCTGATAAACATCATGAAGAAATTGGTAGATGAAAAGGGCAAAGACTGGCACAAGAAGTTATACAAGTCATTGTGGGTGGATAGAACCTCTCCAAAGAGGGCTATTAGTATGATTCCATTTGAATTAGTCTTCAGAGTTGAAGCGCAGCTATCACTTCCATTAGAATTAGCCTCTGCCAAGTTGCAAAGATGTGTGGAGAATGAAGTCTTTCAAAATTCATTGGAGAAGAGGATATTGTACTTGTCAAAAATAGAAGAAGAGAGGGAGGAGTTAGTTGATCACATCACCAGTCATCAACTAAAACTGAAGGAAATTTTTTATCAATGTGCTAGGCCAAGAAAATTTATGGTGGGTGATAAGATCCTTCTTTGGGATAACCATCGAGAGCCAAGAGGAGCACATAGCAAGTTCGAGTCTCTTTGGAAGGGACCATTCAAGATCTCACAAGCTCTAGGTCTGAATGCATTCAAGCTGAAATACATTGACGGAGATGAACTACCCCTATCCTATAATGGGCAGGATCTCAAGCTTTACCAGTTGTAAGTCTTTTCTTTTTCTTGCTTGTATATAATGTTTTGGCTTGTGTCTATAGGAGTAGAAGTTTTTGTTGTGGTGAGTCAGCCCAGTCAAATAAAGTTTAAATTGTCTTGTCAAATAGAGATTTTAGATTCATTCCTCAGTCCTTAGCAGTCTCGGTCCCTAGTTAGAGCCAGTTGTTACCTTCATTTTTCTCAGATTCCGGTTATAGTCCTGGTTAGTCGAAGTCTCTAAGTTGAAGTTGAAGTTGAAGTTGAACTTTTGTTAAGTTGGTTCAAGTTCAAGTTCAACCCGTTACCGCTTTCGAGTTCTAAAATGTTCATATCTGCATTTGCCTCAAAGTGTCTATCGGTCTCAAAGATGAACCTGAACTTGAACCTAGTCCTGAACATCAAGTTAGTTCAAGTTCAAGTTCACATTTGTAATATGACAACTTATGCATGGAGAATCCGACGGGATTGTTTTCTTTTCCAGAAGGAAGGTTTATATTTTGTAATGCTCCAAGTGTTTATTAAGTTTTGGAAATTGCTGTACAAGATGCTCTCATTCAACTAGATGGCCTATGCATGTGAAAGATTGGAAATGACAATTAATGGCATGACGTAGAGGGAGCCATTAATATTCAGATATGGTGATCAAGTATTTTCCTCGAGAATTGAGTTATTCATGCCGAAATAGCTGCTAGATTAATTAAGCTCAGCTAGACATGTCAAATAAATCATTTCTCAATTAAAACATTTATTATGGACATGCTCTAAAGATTTATTAAGGATCCTATAAGGCATTTGCGAATAAATGAAGAATGATTTAAGCTTTTTTGTTAAGTTATTTTGTCTGGAGAAGGAGAAGGAGCGACGGAATTGGGATTGAGAAATTTGTAGAGAGCTGGTGCACAATATATTGGTGAGTTATCTTGCCCCCTTGCAATTTCAATTTTCAGTAGCTTTTTCTGTCTTGCAAATCTTTTCTATTCATATTTGGTAGGATGTTGTTGTTCCACCCAAAACTTTCGAAAGAAGAGAGTAGAACCCACATACTAGTTTCTCTTCCAGACATAGGTGATACCTTCTTATTGAATGCAAACCTAAGAGAACTCTGTGATAGAGCCCAAATTTATTTCGAGGGTTCTTTTTCTAGGAAATTAGTGGGAAGTTACCTTTTAGAAGCCGCTACATTTCCTTCGGCTCTCATTTGCCCCAAACTGGTGTTGAAGTGCACTAACAAATATGACGCCAAGAATAGGTGTATTAAGGATGCGTCAGGAGAAATCTTGGTAAAAATTAGTAGAGAAACATTAATGGCGGCCCTGAGAATTCTAGACAAGGAACTGTATGAACCATGGACCTATGAGGAAGCAGATCATGTGTATAAGGCCGATAAGAAAACATATAGTTCCTTAGTAGCCCAGGTATGGCTTGTGAAACCAGAGAAAGGAAGAAGCAGGCTGCTAAAGCCACTGACAATTGAACACTTTCGAAAAGATATTGTTGATATGGTGCTTCTTTTGAATAGGGTGAAAGGAAATCCACATGCATTTCATTGGGAAAACTGGATGTACTATTTCATCCAAAAAATCATAGAAGGAGATAAGTTTATTGATTAGGCTGACCTGATAGCTGAAAAGCTCCATAGAGAACTCTTAAAATTAACAAATTTAACTGCATTTTATATGTCTTCCTACCTTGTTTATGTCTTAGCATGTTGCCAAACCTGGGAAGGATTACCTCATGAATTTTGGACAAGTGATATCAGGATATACGATTACTTCACATGCTTACAAAAGGAGAAGTTCTCCAATGTATTCAAAATTGTAAATGACAGGTTTTCAAGAAGGTTAGTTTTTGAGTTGAGAGGGAAAGAAAACTGCAGGCTTTCTGAGGAGGCTAACTAGGTGATTAATATTTATGGCTGTCATTTTATACAGTTTCCAAGATTTACTTATCTAAGAGTCAGAGCATTTGATGAAGAGCCCCTACGGCTTCCTAGATTCTGTTTAGATGATGTAATCCTGATGGAGCTATGCAGGCAGCTTGTGCTAGTTCAAAAAAAGGCTGGGACCCCAAAGAAGTCCTAAGGTGTTCTCTTCCCTATTGAGTTAGGGTACTACAGATGCAAAATTTTCCAAGATGTTGTGGTTGTCAAAGAAGAATTAGATGCTCTTTTTTTTTGCAAACTTATACTCCCAGGGTTAATTTTGATTATAAAGGCTTTGCAGGAGCAAACCTCAATGTCCCAGAGATGTTTATGCACATCCCTGAGCTAGAAGATTTTTGGGTCAACTATTCTGATGAGATGGAGTTAAGGAAAAGACTCTGGTCCCGACTAACTTTGAAACAAATCATCTCTTTCAAGCTAGAGATGGATACAGATGGGATAGAGGAAAATAGTGACGTTGATGTCGTAGATTCCCAATATTCAGAGAAGGTCGAAGCCCTCCCAATTCCTGAGCTAGATTGGAAGGAGTCAGAAGAAGCTGATTTATATAAGAGAATGAAAAGGGTGATCGAAAGAACTGAAGCATCATTGGTGAAGAAAAGAACCCCTGTTGCTCCTTTGCAATCAACAAAGAAACAAATAAAAACCAAGAAGAGGAGTTCAACCAAGAGGACTTTTGTTTTAACTAACTTAAATGTTGATCCATCTTGTGCAGGGAAAACTAAACCAAAAGTCGAACTTGAACTTGAACCAATTTCTTCGCAAGTTCAAGTTCAAGTTCAACAGCAACCTGAACCCAAAGTCTGAGTGACCAGATCAAGCCAAAGAGTAAAAGAAAAGGTTCAGAGGTAGAGAGTTACTCCCAGTGTCATCATGGATTTAGATTCATCAGACCTTGATCTGAAGGCAATTTCAATGGAGGACCATAGGGTATCTAGGATGGTCGATGATCAACAAATGCAAGAGGAAACAGGAGGTACTCCGAAAGACTCGTTAGCTCTGCTAAGTGACTATGACACCCAAAAGAAGACCTTTGCTGCCCCACCATGGTTGAAGACCCCAGTAGCCAAGAAAAGGAATATGGTTCCTTTATCAGTCCCTATTGATGATGTAGTAAGCAGGTATCTGGGAAAATCTTCTAAGGTCAAGAAAATGAAGATGGAATCTAGAATTGGTTTCGATGAGAGCAACAGCCACTGGATGGCTGAGATTGCAAAACCTAAAGAAGACATAACTGAAGGAGAAGTTTCAGTCCAGGATTTTCAAGTATCCAAGGTGGACTTAGGGAGAGACACCAAAGCCACCGATATGAGGTTTTTCGAGGTGTCAAACAAGAAAATTGCTAGCAAAGTATGGAAGGATGCCAAAGATAAATAGGAAATGAAAGAGGTGATGAAGAGTATGGCTCAGTATATTAATGCCATTAAACATCCTGAACCTTTCCCTCTGAGTGAGATGCTAGCTTCCATTGACATGAGATCCCCTGATAATCAATGGTTTCTTGACCAAGTTCAAAGAAGCAAGGCGTTGAGCAAGGTATTTGATGATTGGGTGGAGCACATAAAAGTAGAGGTTGTGTAGTAGCTAAGTAATCTAGATCAAACCCAGAGTGAAGGAGACCACCTGGTTAAGGAATTACAAGACAACATTGAAGAACGGGATCTAGAAAAGACTACTTGGACCAAATAGCTCCACTGGATTGAAGAATTTCAAGACTACGGCTTGTAGAAGTTCCTTATGGAAAAACCAGTACCAGGACTAAATGACACAGTTCTTTATGTTATAAAAGAATTCATAGATTGGAGTAATGAAGCCATGGCTTTGGGAATCTTTGAGGTAAAAGATCTCATGAAGGGGTTGAAAATGATCAAAGAAATCATTTCTAATGATATAAAGTGGATTTCTAAGTGGTTCCAAGAAGCTCAAGAGGCGTAAGATAAAATGGTTGAACGGGTAATCAAAGAGGTAAACACTTGGTTCAATGAGCTCAAAAGGATGAAGACACCTATAGACAAGCATTTCATGAAGATTGCCCAGATGGAGTCAATCATGATCCTTCAGCAAGATCATTCGGTTATGCACTCAGGAAAAATAGTTGAGGTTAGAAAGGAGAAGGAGGTCTGGAAGTAGAGGATTGATTCTATTGGTTTGCCACATCAACCAGTCATATCCGCGTTCAATGTCACATTCAAAGATTGGAAGGCAGGGCATCTTGCAGCAACTCCAACTCCTTAACCGCCCGAGACACTTGGAAACTTTTGGAAGGCATTTTTGCTCTAGTCCAATTTTTATGCTTAATGCTTAGGACAATTATTAGAAGTTATTAGAATTTACTTTCAAGTAAGACAATTTTACGAAGTTAGTTGTTGAAGCCTTGCGTGGCTATTTATGGAAAAACTTAAAACCGTTTATGGGTTTGGCTCTCTGAGTTTGAGAGAAATTATTTTCTAAAAAACTTTACTTCAAGTTTTCAGGATACTGATATTACAGAATGTATGAAATATCTTATGGTGTTACATATATGTCTAAGCTTTTTAAATGATAAATATTATTTTTTATCTGATGTGATTTATTTTCTTGTGGAAGTAAGTTGTGTTGAATGAAGCTTAGCTGTGATATGAATGAATTCTATGCTTAGAGGTGACAGAGAGAATTGTTATTGAAGTTCAGATTTAACAAATTCGAAGTTTGAAATTGTGATAGAAGTATGCATTTACTTTAAAATTTGCACATTATTTTTCGTGTTGATGAACTGAATGTTTCTCCTTAAGTGTTTTTTGGTGAAAATCACGCATGATGTCATTTTTCTATGCTTGATAAGAACGTATTGAAAATCTTTCTAGAAGGTAGCTGCACCTTGTAATTTGCAGAGAGTTGGCTTTTAGCAACTCATTTGTTAGTGTTAAGATTCTTCTCTTTTCATTCTTTAAAGTGGTTTGAAATTGATTTAAAGGAAAGGGAAAAATTGTATGCTAATACTTCATATGTACTGTCAACACCATCCAAATCTGATTGTGCATGTCGATAAGACACATGTACCATGATAGTCACCTACTCTGTATAGTAGTATTCTTCTTGAAGTTGTTTTTGAGAAACAAAGGAGTAGTTCTCCGCAAAATCAAAAACCAATAAAATTGTTCCAATTGGAAAAGATTATTTTTTTATTTGGAATTGTTCTACTTTCCATTTAACAAAAAATACATGACGTGTGTATGGTTAAATCAATTTACAAAAAAATTCTCCATAAATGTTGCAACAAGTATCTCGTCTTCTACATATTCCAACCTTGTTGATTCTTTCTCAAATTTTGTTTAAGACTTTATGTACTTGTATCTCTTACATTTTATCATCCTTGTCATGTCAGTATCTTAAAGTCTCAAAGGAAATTTAGCCAAATCCCCTCATGTTTGACAAGTTCCTCTTATGCAATCTATTTCAGGCATTTCATGATCAATTGATTTTTTACATAAGATTGATGCTATGAATTGGCTTAGATGTTTAGGAAAATCATTTTGAGAACCACCACTTTCTTCTATCATCTTTCTAAACCCTTGATAGTAGAGATCGAATTCAATATGATATCGACAACAACAAGTTTCAAAAGATTTATTTATCTTTACAAAAAATGGCTTTAATCTTTCAAATTTTATTTGTCCAATCTTAATGTTAGGATTTGAGTTACAAAATGAGAGATACAATTCATGTTGTGTGGTGTCAAACCAATGTTTTGTGTGCTAGAAATATTCCTTAGGCCTAATCCTCTTCTTGATAATGTCTCTTGAATTTGGTGAAGGATGGGTATGATTAGTCCAAAATGACATAACTAAGTTCCTAATTGTTTCATTAAGTCTATCACACCGAGGAGCTCTATAGATTAGTGCCCAATTACCTTCGAAAGTAGTATCATCCAAATTGATTCTTCTTTTCAAATAGTGTGTCATTGTCTTCCTACTGTACCCAATCTGAGATGAAAGTGAAGAAATTTGTCTTCTTTGGGACATGTTTTTATTTAAAATAGATGTCAGTATCACTCTTCTTGAAATTTACCTATTTGTAGATCTAGTTATTTTTCCAATGGAATGCAAACCTTCCTTAACACTGTCAACAATATTTTTTTGTACGTTACTTGATTTTAACTTTTTTTAAATTGCATCTACACCCAACAATTTTAATGGCTCTTTTAAAACTCATCTTTAAGAAGTGTAATTGATAACAGTTAAGTTTTTTCAAGTGTAGCAAGATTCTCAAATTGTTTCATTATTTTCTTAGACTTTTTATTCAATGCCCTCTTTGTAATATTTATGGGTTGTTTAGCATAATCTCTCAATTTTTCCACATCCATTTCAATCAAATGATCTATGCTTTTACGATTAATTTTTCTCTTCAACTGTTGGAGTAGACTATCATTCACATATGTTTCTTGCACTTCTGTTGCAAATAAAATTAAAAAAATATCTTAATATCTCATCTTAAGGGGACCTTCATGAAATAAGTATTTACAAGCTCTTGAACATGTCAAACCTATAATAATTTATAAACTAATGAGAGAAACACATACTTGTTTGACCTTGGGTTGACTCAACTTGGGATGCCCCTTGTCCAACATTTTCATCATCAAAGGCTGCATGTACACAACAAAAATAATAACTTCTTAAGGGGAAAGACCCAAAATGTATATTCACCAATAAGAGACTAAATCAAGATAGTGAGAGAGAGTCGGTGAGAGAGAGAGAGAGAGAGAGAGAGATGTGTACTTGTTTGATATTCTGAGAGTTGTGCTTGTTGAGCTTGCGATGACCCTTCTCCAACTTCTGAAGGTTGGGCTTGTTGAGCTTGTGATGACCCTTCTCCAACTTTTGAAGGTTGGACTTGTTGAGCTTGTGATGACCCTTTTCCAACTTCAAAAGGTTGTGCTTCTTCAGCATTTCCTCCATGTATGAAGTATAAATTATTAAACAAAAACTATTGAATCAAGTTAGGTCTAACAGGTCTAGTTGGGTCGAATTGAGTCTAATTGAGTCTAATTGGTCCTAATTGGTCCTAATTGAGTCTAATTGGGTCTAATTAGGTCTAATTAAGTCTAATTGATCCTAATTGGTCCTAATTGAGTCTAATTGGTCCTAATTGGTCCTAATTGAGTCTAATTGAGTCTAATTGGGTCTAATTAGTCCTAATGAGTCATAATTGGTCCTAATTGGGTCTAACTGGGTATAATTGGTCCTAATTGAGTCTAATCGGTCCTAATTAGTCTAATTGATCCTAATTTAGGCTAATTGGTCCTAATCGGTCCTAATTGAGTCTAATTGGTCCTAATTGGTTGTAATTGAGTCTAATTGGTCCTAATTGAGTCATAATTGGTCCTAATTAGTTCTAATTGGGTCTAATTGGTCCTAATTGAGTCTAATTAGGTGCTAATTTATTCTAATTGAGTCTAATTGGGTTCTAATAGGTCATATTAGGTCCTAATTGGTTCTAATTGAGTCTAATTAGGTGTTAATTGATTCTAATTAGTTCTAATTGGTCATAATTGGTCCTAATTGAGTCTAATTAGGTGTTAATTTGTTCTAATTGAGTCTAATTGGGTTCTAATAGGTCATATTAGGTCCTAATTAGTTCTAATTAGTCCTAATTGGGTTTAATTGGTCCTAATTGAGTCTAATTAGGTGCTAATTTGTTCTAATTGAGTCTAATTGGGTTCTAATAGGTCATATTAGGTTCTAATTGAGTCTAATTAGGTGCTAATTGATTGTAATTAGTTCTAATTGGTCATAATTGGTCCTAATTGAGTCTAATTAGGTGCTAATTGATTCTAATTAGTTTTAATTGGTCATAATTATTCCTAATTGGTTCTAATTGAGTCCTAATTGGTTCTAATAGGTCATATTAGGTCCTCATTAGATCTAATTGGTCCTGATAGAGTCTAATTAGGTCTTAATTGAGTCTAATTAGGTCTTAATTGGTCATATTTGGATCTAATTAGTTCTAATTGAGTCTAATTAGGTCTTAATTGGTTCTAATTGAATCTAATTAGGTCCTAATTGGTTCTAATTAGTTCTAATTGGTCATAATTGGTCCTAATTGGGTCTAATTGGTCCTAATTGGTCCTAATTGTAATTGGTCCTAATTGAGTCTAATTAGGTGCTAATTTATTCTAATTGAGTCTAATTGGGTTCTAAGAGGTCATATTAGGTCCTAATTGGTTTTAATTGTGTCTAATTAAGTGCTAATTGATTGTAATTAGTTCTAATTGGTCATATTAGGTCCTAATTGGTTTTAATTGTGTCTAATTAAGTGCTAATTGATTGTAATTAGTTCTAATTGGTCATAATTGTTCCTAATTGAGTCTAGTTAGGTGCTAATTGATTCTAATTAGTTCTAATTGGTCATAATTATTCCTAATTGGTTCTAATTGAGTTCTAATTGGTTCTAAAAGGTCATATCAGGTCCTAATTAGATCTAATTGGTCCTAATAGAGTCTAATTAAATCTTAATTGAGTCTAATTAGGTCTTAATTAGTCATAATTAGATCTAATTAGTTCTAATTGAGTCTAATTAGGTCCTAATTGGTTCTAATTGAGTCTAATTAGGTCCTAATTGGTTCTAATTAGTCATATTAGGTCCTAAATGGTTCTAATTAAGTCCTAATTGGTTCTAATTAGTTCTAATTGGTCATAATTGGTCTTAATTGGGTCTAATTGGTCCTAATTGGTCCTAATTAGGTGCTAATTTATTCTAATTGAGTCTAATTGGGTTCTAATAGGTCATATTAGGTCCTAATTGGTTCTAATTGAGTCTAATTAGGTGCTAATTGATTGTAATTAGTTCTAATTGGTCATAATTGGTCCCAATTGAATCTAATTAGGTGCTAATTGATTCTAATTAGTTATAATTAGTCATAATTGTTCATAATTGGTTTTCTAATTGAGTCCTAATTGGTTCTAATAGGTCATATTAGGTCCTAATTGGATCTAATTGGTCCTAATAGAGTCTAATTAGGTCTTAATTGAGTCTAATTAGGTCTCAATTGGTCATAATTAGATCTAATTAGTTCTAATTGAGTCTAATTAGGTCCTAATTGGTTTTAATTAGTCATATTAGGTCCTAATTGGTTCTAATTAGGTCCTAATTGGTTCTAATTAGTTCTAATTGGTCATAATTGGTCCTAATTAGGTCTAATTGGTCCTAATTGAGTCTAATTAGGTGCTAATTTATTCTAATTAAGTCTAATTGGGTTCTAATAGGTCATATTAGGTCCTAATTGGTTCTAATTGAGTCCTAATTGGTTTTAATAGGTCATATTAGGTCCTAATTAGTTCTAATTGAGTCCTAATTGGTCCTAATAGGCCATATTGGTCTTAATTAGTTCTAATTAGTCATAATAAGTCCTAATTAGTCTAGAGTCAAGTCATAATAGGTCATAATAGGTCCTAATTAGTTCTAATAGGTCCTAATTATTTCTAATAGGTCATATTAGGTCCTAATTGGTTCTAATTGAGTCTAATTAGGTCCTAATTAGGTCATATTGGTCCTAATTAGGTCATAGTTGGTCCTAATAGGTCATATTGGTCCTAATTAGTCCTAATTGGTCATAATAGGTCATACTTAGTCTAGAGTTAAGTCATAATAGGTCATAATAGGTCCTAATTGGTTCTAATATGCTATATTAGGTCCTAATTGGTTCTAATTGAGTCTAATTAGGTCATAGTTGGTCCTAATAGGTCATATTGGTCAAGTAATTAGTCCTAATTGGTCATAATAGGTCCTAATTAGTCTAGAGTTAAGTCATAATAGGTCATAATTGGTTCTAATAGGCCATATTAGGTCCTAATTGAGTCTAATTAGGTCATAGTTGGTCCTAATAGGTCATATTGGTCCTAATTAGTCTTAATTGGTTCTAATTGGTTCTAATTAATTCTAATTGGTCTTAATTGGTCCTAATTAGTCCTAATTGATCCTAATTGGTCCTAATTGGATCTAATTGGATCTTATTGGTTCTAATAGGTCCTAATAGGTCATATTGGTCCTAATTAGTTCTTATTGGCTCTAATTGGTCCTAATTGAGTCTAACTAGGTGCTAATTTATTCTAATTGAGTCTAATTAGGTTTTAATAGGTCATATTAGGTCTTAATTGGATCTAATAGGTCCTAATTGGTTCTAATAGGATCTAATTGAGTCTAATTGGATCTAATTGAGTCTAATTAGGTCCTACTTGGTTCTAATAGGTCATATTAGGTCCTAATTGGTTCTAATTGAGTCTAATTAGGTGCTAATTGGTTCTAATTGATTCTAATTGGGTGGACTAATAGGTCCTATTAGTCCTAATTAGTCCTAATCGGTCCTAATTAGTCCTAATAGGTCCTATTAGGTCCTAATTAGTCTTAATAGGTCCTAATAGGTCCTAATTAGTCCAAATAGGTCCTATTAGGTTCTAATTGGTTCTAATTAGTTCTACTTGGTCCTATTTAGGTGTTAAATTATTGTAATTGAGTCTAATTGAGTTCTAATAGGTCATATTAGGTCCTAATTGGTTCTAATTGAGTCTAATTAGGTGCTAATTGGTTCTAATTGATTCTAATAGGGTAGACTAATAGGTCCTATTAGTCCTAATTAGTCCTAATAGCTCCTAATTAGTCCTAATAGGTCCTAATTAGTCCCAATAGGTCCTAATTAGTCCTAGAATAGGTACTAATAGGTCCTAACTAGTCCTAATAGGTCATATTAGGTCTTAATTAGTCAAAATAGGTCCTATTAGGTTCTAATTGGTTCTAATTAGTTCTAATTGGTCCTAATTAGGTGCTAATTTATTGTAATTGAGTCTAATTAGGTTCTAATAGGTCATATTAGGTCCTAATTAGTTCTAATTAAGTCTAATTAGGTGCTAATTGGTTTTAATTGATTCTAATTGGGTCCTAATAGGTCCTATTAATCCTAATTAGTCCTAATAGGTCTTGTTAGGTCCTAATAGGTTCTATTAGGTCCTAATTAGTCCTAATAGGTCTTATTAGGGCCTAATAGGTTCTATTAGGTCCTAATAGGTCCTAATAAGGTTCTAATAGGTCCTATTAGGTCCTAATTAGTCCAAATAGGTTCTAATTGGTTCTAATTAGTTCTAATTGAGTCTATTTGGTCCCAATTGAGTCTAATTAGGTGCTAATTTATTGTAATTGAGTCTAATTGGGTTTTAATAGGTCATATTAGGTCCTAATTGGATCTAATAGGTCCTAATTGGTTCTAATAGGTCATATTAGGTCCTAATTGGATCTAATTGGTTTTAATTGAGTCTAGTTAGGTCATAATTGGTTCTAATTGAGTCTAATTAAGTCCTAATTAGTTTTAATTGGTCCTAATTGGTTCCAATTAGTCCTAATTGGTTCTAATTAGTTCTAATTGAGTCTAATTGGTCCTAATTGGTTCTAATTAGTCCTAATTGGTTCTAATTGGTTCTAATTAGTCCTAATTGGTCCTAATTGGTTCTAATTAGTCCTAATTGATTCTAATTGGTTCTAATTAGTTCTAATTGAGTCTAATTGGTCCTAATTGAGTCTAAATAGGTTCTAATTGGTTCTAATTAGTTCTAATTAGGTGCTAATTTATTGTAATTGCATCTAATAGGTCATATTAGATCTTAATTGGTTCTAATTGAGTCTAATTAGGTGCTAATTGGTTCTAATTTATTCTAATTGGGTAGACTGATAGGTCCTATTAATCCTAATTAGTCCTAATAGGTCCTAATAGGTCCTATTAGGTCCTAATTAGTCCTAATAGGTCCTAATAGGTCATATTAGGTCCTAATTAGTCCAAATAGGTCAACTATTAGGTTCTAATTGGTTCTAATTAGTTCTAATTGGTCCTAATTGGGTCTAATTGGTCCTAATTGAGTTTAATTAGGTGCTAATTTATTGTAATTGAGTCTAATTGGGTTCTAATAGGTCATATTAGGTCCTAATCAGTTCTAATTGAGTCTAATTAGGTGCTAATTAGTTCTAATTGATTCTAATTAGGTCCTAATAGGTCCTATTAGTCCTAATTAGTCCTAATAGGTCCTAATAGGTCCTATTAGGTCCTATTTAGTCCTAATAGGTCTACAGTTAGGTCTAGTTAAGTCTAATAGGTCCTAATTGGTCTAGTTACTTGTCTAATTGGTCCTAATAGGTATAGTTAAAGGTCCATTTGGACCCAATAGGTCCTAATACATCTATTAAATGGTCAGACTAACAAGTCCTAATAGATCTAATTGGTAGGACTAGAATAGGTCCTAGTTAGGTCTAGACTTGGTCCTAATAGGTCTAGTTAGACCTCTAAATTGGTCTTAATAGGTCCTAATTGCTAATAATTAGTCTAAATAGGTCTAATTAGCTCTAAAATTAGGTATTACGATATCAAATTTACATGAACATTAAGACAAGTCTCAACCATCAACTTAAAATATCTAGAGAGAAAGATCTTAGACATACCTTGTTTCCGATGATAATATCTTTTTCATGATTCTTCATGTAGTCTTTGTTCAATCTCTTCTGAATAATGTCATGTACTTTTGTTTAGCCTTGTCTTTTTATTTCCCATCACAACTTAGAAAATTATTCCATGCCAAAATGTCTTCCTTCTCCTAAATGCGAATTATTTTACATCTTTCGGATTTATCAAATGAAAAAAATATACATTTATTTATACCTAATCCTTATGAACCAGAAATGACACCAAAAAGGCTGACATAGGTTTCTATCAAAAGTCAAAGTTGACTTTCGATTGAAACTAACTGACTTTCTATCGAAAGTAGTTTAGTAATGACTAGAATTTGCATTTTTCAGGAAAGTACTTTCGATCGAAAGTCAAAAGTTTGGATTGAAAGTACTTTCTATCGAAAGTGCCTGGTTTAGACCATGGTTGCAAGTTTTTAAAAAATTCTGAGAATTTCATGGCTTCGGGCCTCAAGCACAGTGATCAAATGGAAGAATAAGAAGATGACCTTTTGCATACAACAAGTACTCAGAACTAGCTTTCTAATGATTATATATTTGACTATTTTTTAATTTATTATGTGTATGGTTTTTTATGTTAAATGAATGTAGGTTTTTTATCAAATATAAACCTCTTAGTTTGACATTCAATGAAAAATAGTAAAAAAGGGAATTTTTTTTTGAAAAATAACAGTGCCTTCCAAATTCGAGTCTACTTTCTATAAAAAATAAAATTTTGAAATTCGATAAATACACAATAAGTTATAAGCTATGTAGTTAAGGTATGTCAAAATTATGGTTTAGTCAACTTCAAACATTAATAAAATATGCAATAATAGTGATAATGTCATCAAACCAATTGCATGCCCTCCGTATGGATGTTACAAAACTAAATTTGAAATAATCACATTCATATCTATTTTACAAAAAAAAGTTATGCTCTATGAAAACAATGTTACTATTTGAAAATGATGTTTTCAGCACCATACCAGTTTTCGTGGAGAAAGAAAAAAATTCAAATAAATTCAAAAATAAATAAATAAAAATATTTAGAATCTAGACAGAAAGTCCTAAAAGACTCTAGTTTACTTCATCCTCTGATTTTGAATGGTTCAATGGCAATATGCATCCGAATCTGAAATTTTTTCTCAAAATGTAGAGTTTAGTGTCCGTTCAGGCAAAAAAGTGTAACCCACTATTGTGGGTTCACCCACACATCAGTAAGGAAAGAATGCATGGAGAAGGAAAAAAGATCAAGCCTATCCGATATGGCCCCTTTGAGATCTTGGAAAAGATTGGAACCAATGCATTTCACCTTAATCTTCCTTCCTACATGCACATTTACTCAGTCATCAATGCTGAAAACTTAAAGTTGTATGAGCCTTTGATGATTATGGATAAAGAGGTTGATGTTCAGGTACCTTCAATAGATGATCTTTCACGTGATTATATGTCAGAGCTACCAGAGGATGTCATTCTCGACATAAATGTTAAGACTTTATGACAAGGAGATGTTGAGTACCTCGGAGTGGGATTAAAAGGGATGAACCCAAGAAAGGCAAGGTGGATGGAGATTGGAAAAGTGTGGGAACTCTACCCTCACTTACTTTCTGAGTAACCAATCTTTTGGAGGTCCAAAAACTCCCAAGTGGGGAGGACTGATCCACGTAGATGTTACTACTAAAAATTTGAAAGTTCCCAATGCTTCCAAAAATAGCATCAATTCAAACATCTCACCAAAACGAATCCAACACAACTTAAATGGAGTCCATTGAAATTTATTTTCTCAAGTTATGGGCAAATGAAGTTTGAGGGAAAATGGGGAGGTTGATTTGTCAAAGGTTGACAAGATTACTTTTGCAAGTTTAGTAAAATCTCAAGTGGGGGATTGGAACCCGCAACTTCCTCTCCACAAACCCAACACCTTTACCAATTCACCACATGCACTAGTTTCAAATTTTTCACTCTTATCTTATTTAAATTACATCTCCTGCCACTTAAAATTCCAAAACAAAGTAAAATAGTCATAGTGGAAATGGAACTCGTGACCTCCAAACCCACCAAAGTCTTACCACCACTTCCTTAACCAACTTTCCACTGAAAAAGTTTGAGTCTTAAGTGTATGATGGCTTATTTAAACAGTAATGTTGGGGAAGGTAAGAGAAAATAGTGGGCCAACAGTTTCAACCATTGACCCTCCTTCCCAAAAAGGTTGTGAAAACCAACAAGGAAGCATGATTTTTGGTGCAGATTTAGATAAATTTATCCTTAAACACCCAAAGTTGATAATGATAATACTTAAAAAATAATCACAAAATATTCCAAGGTTATTTTTGTGGGAATTTTAAGAAGTATGTAATCTTAATGGGTATTTTCAAGAGATATTTCTATTTTTGGTGATTTTTTTCTAAATAATGGGAGATTGAGAATATTTTGTAAATCATATGGTTATCTACCATATTGATTAAATTCTTTGTATAAAAAGGGATGAAAAGGGAGTGTGAGTTAGAGTTTTTTTTGGAGAGAAATTACTCGGAGTGTTCTTCCAGACTACTGAAGATTACATGATCTTACTTAGGAGAGAGCTTGAAGCTTAGTGTAATTAGATGATGTCAGATTGGCACTAGATTATTGCAATCTTTTGAAAACTGAACATAGGATTGGTCGTTCTATAGGACCCAGAGATGTAGTCCATTCAAATGAACTCCGTAATCAATCTTTGTGTTATGTTTGAATTCTCTTCTCTCCTCTTCTCTTAATTTTAGTTTTGCATGTTTAAAACATAATTTACATTTGTGTATTTTAAAAAAGTCAAGTTTGTAATTTTTTATTTAAATTTTTTTGTAAACAAACTTTAAATTTTTTTAGCATTCAATTGCAACCATCATAGATCCATCTTAATCAGATCAAGCAAGGTAGACAATAATCTTTGTTACTCATGAGCTTGGGGCTGAGGGAGTTGTTAATATTAAGGGTGGAGGAAAGGAGGATAAGGTGAAGCTATGTGGGAGAGTAGTGCATGTGGGAGGTAGTGCGTGGATGAAGTTGTACATGGAAGGAGAAGAGACAAGGCCGCTTGAGGTAAGTATATGAGAAAATGTAAAGAGAGATAATAGTTGTGTGTGGGAGAGTAGGTGCAATTTGATGCAACTAAAAACAAATATGCAATAAACACACAAGTGAATATGGGATGGCGCATGAGTTGAGCAAGGAGGACCAGATTAATATAAACAAGGAAGGTTGTGTACCAAATGATGTACTAAACTCTACACAATCAATACATATGATGGTAAATGCTGCTACACAAAAGATACCAGAGATTAGAAACAATAAGAATAAAGTCTATTTTTTAGTTAAATATATGCAAACAAATAAGGTTAGGAGTTACCTAACATAGTCAAGGAAATAAAGAAGAACAAAGAGTAGGAATATCAAAGATCTTAAAGCCAAAGAGCTATATACGAATATATTAGAAACAAAACCACACTATTAATATTTTTTGAACCAAAATCATGCAATTAAAATTAGTGAGTAGGTATATAAACCAAGAGAAAGAACCATAAAAATTGCATGTAAACTATAGAAAGATTTGAATATAGAAATGTTAAGACTGCAAATACTAGATATCCAAAAAACTAAATCAAAATGGTTAGATAAGCCTACAAATTGTTAGAGAAATAAAACCCTTGCAGTTGCCCAATAGAGAGTGAAGTTAGAACTTTAAAAAAAAACTTGAAATGGAGATTAATAGACTTAGATCTGGCAATAAGCCATCCAAAACTAGTTAAACAAAATGTTAGATTTACAGAAAAAAAAAACTTAAATGAAGATTATTACACTTATATCTAGCGGTAAACCATCTAGAACTAGATAAAAAAAAAGATCTAAAATAACAAAGGATATAAGGAGGAGATGAACAAATGTTAGATTTATAAATAATGAAAACCCTGAAAAAAATTTAATCTTAACAAAAAGAATTTCTTCTTCTCAAATGAGTTATCCTTCAAATGACACCTTCATGCAACACTCAAAATAAGGATTTAGCTAGCTCTGATACCATATTAGAAACATTAAAAAATGAAGAGAACTTTAAAGGAAGGAATCCAAGTGAGTGAGCAAAAGGAAATTTTTTACCATAAATACGAGAAAAGAGAGATTGCTTCAAGATCTTATCAAAACCATCAAGATGCTCCAAGATCAACACAATGAGAAAATGATTTGAAAGGGAAATCAAAGAAAACCCTTTGTGAATATAATATGAATTAGGCAAAAATCTTAGAAAAAGAGAGAGAATATGAGCAAGAAGATCATTACAACAATGAGAGAGCTAAGTTGAGAATGTGCGTAAAGTGAGTAAAAAAATTATGTTAAGTGTGTAGAAAAGTATCTCTTAAATAGAGATGAGTGATTGAGTTAGAATGGTAACCCTCATGTTCAATGAATGCCACATTCATATTAAGTGTGTGCCAAGTGTGAGAATCATCATAAGAAGGAATAAGCTAATTTCCTTAATAAAGGAAAATAAATGAGTTGTCCTCTCACTTGGAATAGAGGACAAATTACAATTAGGATACCTTGGCTTATCCAAATTTAAAATAAAATACCAAGGAAAGATTATATATTCTAACAACACTGACCTACTCAAAGCCAATGAGGACAAATCCAATGCAACTTGTTTTTTGCTAGCGAAAAAAACAACAAATGCTAAATTTCTGACACTATATGAATCTCAACTTAAATGCTGATGAAAAGCCAAAGGCAAGCCTAAAGACAAGATGAAATTGAAACTTTTCTTATAAAATTCCAAACACTTAACCAAATTTCTGAAAGCAACCTTTAATGCAATTTCCAAGCATGGTCTGAATTCTGACCTTCTTCAAGATTGATCTCAAGAAAATGATGAAAATCGGCCTGCTTGGTAAGTGAGAAATCTTTAGATAAGGTTGAAATATAGACTTGTCAAATGGAGTTTTCAAACTTGTAAGTTTGTAACAAGCGATTGGACTTAAATTTCATGCCTTCATTGAAGAAAACATCAAACTTTCTGCAAGCATTTATAGGAATGAATATTTGATCCAAGGACATGGTTGAAATTCAACTAAAGGGTGAAATTTGACTTGTATTTGATGAAGAATTCAAAGAAGACATGGTGAAAACCTCAACAATATGTGGCAAGTTTTCAAAGACTTGCCAATTTTTTCTGGACCTCAATGAAGAACTCCTAAGAGACGTTGGATTTCCAACCTCCCTTAGGATTAATAGAAAAGATTTTGTGGACCTTAGTTAAGAATTCCTTAAAGAAGTCAGATTTCAAGCCTCTCTTGGGATTAATTCCTAAGAGAGGTCAGATTTATGAACTCCCTTAGGATTAATTCCTATGCCTTTGCAAAATTCCACCTAGCACTTGAAGTAAATGTCTAACATGCAAGGTGGAATTTGGTAAATAATGAGGTGGGGATCCAAGCGCCTAAATGATATTGAGAGCTTGCAGTGCCATTTCAATTCTGATCTTGAACATAATTTGATTCTTTGTTCTTTAAATTGTTTATTTAGTTTAGTAACTTTCTATTCTATCTTTAATTTTCTATTGTTTTCGTTATGGAAAGATCTTCTTATAATAGCTTATTTAAAGAGAATTTCTCTAATTTGTTTAATATTGAATATCTAAATAGTTATCATCCCATCCTAGTAGATCTGTGCCTTTAGTCTTTCATCACAGGTTGAATATAATGTGTGAACCACCATGATCAAATTGCAAAAGGAAAGGGGCACAGAAAAATGGGAAACTAAAAGTTAATATTAGAAAAAAAACCAATCGATTCTGTGCTTTTGAAAACTAAATCAGAAGATTATCACGATAAATTGAGGCGGATATCATGAAAGAGAAACCGCGGTAACCGTATATATGCACTAAGTAAACTATGGCTTTTCTGGAGAACAATTAATAAATATCAATAAATATTTAAGATATAAAAAAGTAATAACAAATGTGAAACCAAAAATCTTAAGGCAATTACCGCGCCTAAGTTTGATCAACTGTGCTAAATGTCTTTAATAATTTCATCAACCAATTATATCTTCAGCCCATGTAAAGCTACTGTTTTATAACTATATAGACCGTTCAATTTTATCCAAGTCCTGGAGGAAATTAATATCTAACACTTATGTTTTATGCAAAGCATAACAAAGTTTCAGGATTACACTGCGGTATTTATCTTTGGTATCTATAAAAAGAAAACAAATTGCATTAACAAAAGACCAAGAAAACTCAAAACAAATTGCTGGCCTGTCGTTCCATAATCTCACTTCCTTTCACATGCCGCCGGCCATCAATCCCACCCATTTGACTCACGAGTTGCAGGTAAATTATTTCTATCGGTTCATATTTGCAGCGGTCATCGTCATTACAAATCTCAACTGCCTTTTTAAGGCGGCGATTTCAGCGTCCTCTTCCTTGTGAAATGGTCGCGGATAAAAATATTAACGTTAGGCTGAGATGGTTTTGATGGTACTCCTTCCCTTCTCCTATACTAAATACCGTTGGATGAAAACTTTAGCTCATGCATTCGGCGTAATAAAAACGTTAAAGACATTTGTTGAAAAGAACTTTACCTAATGGGCCGGCTATTAACGTGACCGACGGATCGTAAGTGAAGCCTTTACCCACAAATTCCCCTTCAGTTTAAAGCCGTTTTCTCAAAACAGGCTTTAAAAGCAATTGCACTTGATTCAGAACAAAGAGTCATCAATGGAGGGGAATACCAATGCGGAGAACGTGAGGCTTTTTACAAGCAGACAATTGAATAGAATTCGGTGCAGCCTTCCTCTCCGCGTGCGATGGCTTTGCTGGGCTTTCAAAGTCGGCGTCTATTTCGGCCAAAGAAATGACGGCACCTGGCGGCGAGGCTTTTCTGCTGCTTCGCCCCCTCTGTCTCCGCCGACGAAAAGCCCAAGCGCGGAGTATAAATCAGAGACGCCGTTATAGACCACGTTAACGGCGTCTGGCTCCGTCTGTTTGTACCCGTGCAAGAAAACGGCACTGAGAAGGAGGCGCTGCCGGTGGTGGTGTATTTTCATGGCGGTGGCTTCTGTATTTTTTCCGCCGCCCAAGACTTGTATGATGTGTTTTGCCGGCGGCTCGCCAAACGCCGCCGGGTGGTGGTGGTGTCGGTGGATTACAGGCTGGCACCCGAGCAGAAGTTCCCTGCCGCTTACGACGACGGCTTTGCGGCGCTGACGTGGCTTAAGAGCCACGCTGGTAGTAGTTTCCTGCCTCGCAACGCTGACGTGTCTCGTTGTTTTCTGATGGGAGACAGCGCGGGAGGAAACATTGTCCATCACATTGGATGCCGCGTGGCAGAGAACGTGGGTGACCTGCGCTCTTTGAGAATTGTGGGGCACGTGCTCATTCAGCCATTTTTTGGCGGCGAAAAGAGAACGGTTTCGGAGAAAAATCTGAGGGATGTGCCGCCAATTACAGTGGAGTATTGTGACTGGTTTTGGCGGGCGTTTTTGCCGGCGGGAGCCAGCATGGACCATCCTGCCGCTAATGTGACGGCCCCCAATTCTGCGGACATTTTAGACAGCTGCAATACCTTCGCGATCGACAGCTGCAATACGTAGAATACTTGAAGAAGATGAAGAAAGAGGTGGAGCTTCTTTTTTACGAAGATGGGTTTCATGGCTTTTACTGGATGCGATATCCTTTGTCTTCTCAATTCCTTGATGACCTCTCCAATTTTATGAATAGATTATAGGATTAAGTGGGGGAATGAGTTGAATTTAAATGATTAGACAACAAATAATATTATATCATATAAATATTTATGTGATATAATATTATATATATTAGTTTAATTTTTTAGTTTTTATCATGGGTAGGAAATTTATGCATTTGTTGCATTTTTTTTTTGCCTGTTAAATTAAAACATTTGAACAAAAAGTTTATAATTTACATTTTTTATTTTATGTAATTATAAAAATATCATTTTGCTTTAATTATATTGGTCTATATTGTAAATAGTGAGTGCAAAATTAAAATTTTTTAATCCATTCAATTCGTTACATCACATCATGTGTCAAATGATATTAAATTATGAATGAAACATATAACAATTATATATATGTCATTGATTTTGACCTTATTGAATTTTTCTTTATTATTTATTTCTATAGTTCCATCCGATAAGACATGGAGAAAAGAAAATCTAGAAAAATCTAAGAAAGTAAAGTCTAGACATCTGATCTTCATTAATGAGGGACCCAATCAAATGCAACCATTTGTTAGAAATCTTTAGAAATTTGTACAATTTTTTTTCCAAAATAACTATTGCATGATCTATTAAATAACATTTTTTTACAACCTTGAAACCTCCACAAAATACTAATATCCCACCTACACTTCCTACCATAGACGACCATTTGTGATTTGTTTAGGGTATGCAATTAAGAATTAGCCACCCATATGTTTTTCACAAGATGAATTCGCTTTCAACAATGAAGGTGGCATTGAATGTGAACCTACATTAAAGAAAGAGTTTGGTGGGGGTGGATGGTAAGACAGCCCAAAACTTTATAACAAATATTATACAAACGAATGACACCCAACACTATCCAAAATCTATTTTACAACCTACCATTGGTTTATTTGATTGATTCGAGATATTTATCTTGAACGAATGATTGCTTCTCCAGTTCCTCCCTCTCTACTTCATCGTCATAACCTACACTATTCATTTATTTATATGTGAATATCTATTTTGTTGCAAATTATGGGCTCTGTTAATTATGTTTTGATTTTATAATATGTTTGAATTGGTTTTTATTAACTATAATATTATATATACAAATTTTTAGAAAAGAGTTAGATTTTTTACTTGAAAGTTGGGTTATTTCTATTTATAATAGAGTTCAAATTAAACTAACCATGATATTTTGCAATACATGACTTATGTTTTTTTTTGTTTTTTTGTTTTTTAATTTGAATGTCTTAATTCTTAAGATCATATTTACTTTATTTTTTCTATGTGAGAATATGATCCTGCACAAATCTAGATTCCACAAGTTGTCTTTATGTTAAATTATGATCTTGCAAAGGTTATGGACTATAATGTCCCTTGTCGGGACCTTACATAAATTTCACATTTAAGCTATTTTGTGAACTAAATTTTTGTATCTCCTTTCTTAATCATAGATGAAATACTTATAGTTCATCAATAATAGATTTGTTTTATATATATATATATATATATATATATATATATATATATATATATATATATATATATATATATATATATATATATATATATATATATATATATATATATATATATATATATATATATAGTATATATATATATATATATATATACACATACATACATATACATACATATATACATATATATGTATACATATATATGTATGTATATATATGTATGTATGTATATGTATGTATATGTATGTATATATATATATATATATATATATATATATATATATGTATATATATATATATGTATATATATATATGTATATATATATATATATGTATATATGTATATATATGTATATATGTATATATATGTATATATGTATATATATGTATATATGTATATATATGTATATATGTATATATATGTATATATGTATATATATGTATATATGTATATATATGTATATATATATATATATATATATATATATATATATATGTATATATGTATATATATGTATATATGTATATATATATATATATATATATATATATGTATATATGTATATATATGTATATATGTATATATATATATATATATATATATATATATATATATATTGATTATCATTTATCTTTAACATTCCCTAGTATTTCTAAATTTGCTTCCTTAAGAATAAATTTGCAAGAAAGATGTTAGCAACAATAATATGGACAAATAAATATGAATAAATAACTAATTAATTAACTATCTACCCCAACTACTAACCCCTCCAAAAGAAATTCTACCTGGTTGGGCTCATAACCTTAATAAGGACCCTTGTGTCCTTTGATTAGATCTTGTCATCATCCTCTGGAGCGCATCCTTAGGGACTTCCTGAGCAAAGTTTGCCAGGTCGGGCTCATGACCTTATAAGGATCTTTTATATTCCTTGGCCCAATCTTGCCGTCATCCACTCGAGCGCATCATTCAGGGCTTATAGGCTAACCATTGGTCCATTCCTCTTCTTGGAAGAGGTTTTCTCTATCCAAGGCTTAGTACATATGCATATGTGGGTCATGAGTGTACACTGGCTTAGTGAAGGTCTTAATCCCCCTTGAGAGTTCTTTTCCATTACTTTGTCAATAATTATTTTTGATAAGAAAATTAATTTATCAATAATATCATTAATGAATCATCATTCATAAATCTGAAATGAAATACTATTTATGAATTTAAATGAAATTATGTTCTTTTATATCATTTAAGTTTTTGAATGATTAACCCGAATATATATATATATATATATATATATATCACTTAATACATTTTCTTTATTATGATTACTTATTAATTATTTTTCCTTATTATAATTATTTAACAATTATATATAAAATTATAATTATAATACATATCTATTAATTATTGATTTACATCTATACACTTTAATAATTACTATGTGAAATGAATTTCTTTTATAATAATACTAATTTTATATTTATATATAACAATATTAATTCATATTCATATAATATATCCGTACTTATCAAAAAGGGAATGAATTTTCATACCTTAATAGTATTGATTCTTTATTCCTTTTCTTGTCCCACATATATGCCATTTTTTTCCTTTACAATATTTTGTTTTTTGCCTTCTTCGTGATTTTATTTTTAGCTCATTCAATATTTCTTTCATTTAAATATTTCCCTACATTTCCTCCTTGATCTTCTCCTATATTTCCTCTTTGATTTTCTCCTACATTTCTTTTCTTGTTTTCTTGAAATTTGAATAATCCCTTTTTATTATTATTCTTCTCCTTTTTATTCATTTCCTCTCCATATATATGAAATCCCGAAGGAATGGATTTGATATCCATTGTATACATTAGCATGTTGAAGGGTTGCTACCTTTAGATTTATTAGAGATATGCCTCTATAATTATTATTTATTATTTATTTATAATTTATTTGAATTACCATTTATCATGATTATTAATATCATTATTTATATTATAATTGCATTTTATTATTATTTATTAGACTAAATATATTTATATTAATTCTATAGACTCAATTATTATTATAACAGTCTAGGTTTCATTATAGAATAAATTTAATAATAAATTATATTTATTATCATTTATTTGTCTATTAACTTATTATTCATTTATTTGTTCATTATCTATTTCTTTATTTAATATCTTCATATTACTATTTAATTTAAACTTATCTAATTGTAGATATTAATCATATTATATTTAATTATTATTTATTATTAATCACTTATATAATTATTATTACTGGGTATTTAATTATCATCACATCTTAATATTATGAATTTTTTATTAAATTCTCTTTAGGGGAGGGGACATTACAGTCCACCCTTCCCAAAATTGCTTGTCCTCAAGCAATTGAATATTTTCATATTTATTTCACCTCTTATAACCAAGATGTACCTTTAGATGATACCACTGAAATGTCTCTAATTGTCTTCTAGTAACAAAGAGAAACGAACATTAACAAAGTTAATAATTATAGCATATTCGATTTCAATATTTATTCTAATCAAGAGTTAAGATGATTATTTATCATGTTTAGATAGTGTCAATCGTTAGAACTTTGATGGTTAGCGTAAGGGCCAAGATGACTCAAGGAGTGCTAGGTAGAACCTAGACCATAATCCACATATTCTTCCTAACTGAAACCCCTTGGGTACTTGCCCTCCCTAGCTCATCTCATCTTATGAAGGATATGATTGTAGTTGTCAAGTCTTGGGTGGTTAGCATAAGGGCCAAGAGTACCTAAAGGGTTCTTAGGTAGAACTTGGATCATATCCACCTATTCTCCTTATTTGTGGCCCCTTAGGTGCTTTCCCTCCCTAACTCACCTTTAATTCATATGTATGTTATTCCTGATATGACCAATTCGAGTTTCTACTTATAATGAATCTATTACTCCTTTCTATTTGTCTAAAAATAGAGTCACACATGAAGTATGTATTTGAACACAAGGTATACATATGAATGTATGAAGCCACAAAGCATACATGATGAATACCCATAATGCAAGCATTGTTACATTTATTAACCAACCCATATAATAGGCATGGATTTAGGAAAGATGTATTTCATCACTATGTTCTCGACTCATGAATCATGTTCCTTGATTCTTTACCTGATCAATCTTTGTTCTTTTATGCGGATCTATTTAATCTTCACCCTACAGGATGG
>BSBK01015372.1:0-39937 GCA_027943335.1 Chamaecyparis obtusa
AGTTCCCGCATTTGAAGACTATGAGAAGCACAAAACTATTCTCATGTATTCGCACCTTGTTATAGAAACAAATGTCAGTTGTCAAAGCATCAAGGAAGACCAAAGACAAAATAACTTTGGACTATTACTACTACTGATCATGAAGCACTATTGGAGACCCTAAAGCAAAGAGATGACCCTTCAGGAACACCTGACTAGGTAATAAGTTAACTTAGTGCATTGTTTTCTAAGTTCGTTAAGCTTACTTTCAATACATTAATTTGACCTTTCTTAGATTGTATTTTGAGTCAATAAACTTGGTTTTGTATGTGGATTGTAACTTGTGCAGGAGCACCTATGAAGATGCCTATGGTCACCATGGATCCAATCAGAGATAGAAGGACAAAAGGATCCTTAATGGTTAATTGAGATCTTTTGAAGCCTATAATGGGAATTTGTAACAATCAATTTGATTTAAAAGGTAAATGTCCTAAAACTCTTCATAAGGACTTATGACCAAAATCATGTATGGGTGGCCAATAGTGCCAAGAAGGGAACTTACATGTCATATACTTATGTCATTTGCATGGTTTGAATTCTTACATGTTTGATTGTTGTTTCTAATGCTTTAAGGATATTATTTTTTAGCATTTCAAACAATCTATAAAAGTTAAACCTCAAACATAATAAGCTCCACAGTTCAAATTTCACAAGCTTAATCATGATTAATTTCATAGTTCAAATTTCAAACATACCACTAACAGTCAGTTGAAAGCAGCTCGGCAATGTATCTTTCAAACCGGGTAGTGATCTTCTAGGGCTCGTATCTCAAACTTCGTGAGAGGTATCGACAAATCGTCAGGTGCTATAGGATCATGTTTTTGAGGTCTACAATAACCTCTCTCAGTTTCAGGCAATTCGACTTCGTTTGCATTTGGCAAGGTGATCTCAGTTGATGCCAAAACTTGTAGTGAGGGTCAGTTAAAAGTGGCTCAGCATCATATCTTTCAAACTGTCCAACGTGGAATCAAACCATCTACTCCATTAGCTCCGATTGGCTGGGTAAACACCAATGACAACCCCGTTCTGCCCACAAAGTCACCGGAACACTCGCGACCACACTCGACCCAAGTGACCCCAAGGTGCACTACGCACGATTGGGCAGCGATCTTCCAGGGCTTGTTTCTTAGACTTCGTGAGAGGTATCAACAAATTTTCAGGTGCTACAGGATCATATTTTTGAGATCTACAATAATGTCTCTCAGTTTTGGGTGATTCGACTTCATTTGCATTTGGCAAGGCGATCTCAGTCGATGCGAAAACTTGCAGTGAGGTTTAGTTGAAAGTGGCTCAACAGTGTATCTTTCAAACTATCTAACCTGGCATCAAACTATCTACTCCATTAGCTTTGGTTGGTTGGGTAAACGCTAGTGACAACCCCATTCTACCCACAGAGTCACTGGAACGCTCGCGACCATGCTCAACCCAAGTGACCCCAAGGTGCACTAAGCACGATTGGGCAATGATCTTCCGGGGCTCGTATCTCAGACTTCATGCGAGGTATCGACAAACCATTAGGTGCTACGGGATTTTGTTTTTGAGTTCTACAATAACCTCTCTCATTTTTGGGCGATTCAACTTCATTTTCATTTGGCAAGGCGATCTTAGTCGATGCCAAAACTTGTAGTGAGGGTCAGTTGAAAGTGGCTCAACAGTGTATCTTTCAAACCGTCTGACCTAGCATCGAACCATCTACTCCATCAGCTCTAGTTGGCTAATTAAATGCCAATGACAACCCCATTCTTCCCATAGAGTCACCAGAACACTCACGACCATGCTCGACCCAAGTGACCCGAAGGTGCACTAAGAATGATTGGGGCAGCAATCTTCCGGGGTTCGTATCTCAGACTTCATGAGAGGTATCAACAAATTGTTAGGTGCTGTGGGATCATTTTTTCAAGGTCTACAATAACCCCTCTCAGTTTTGGGCGATTCGACTTCGTTTGCATTTGGCAAGGCGGTCTCAGTCAATGCCAAAACTTGCAGTGAGGGTCAGTTGAAAGTGGCTCAGTAGTGTTTCTTTCAAACCATCTGACCTGGCATCGAACCGTCTACTCCATCAGCTCTGGTTGGCCAAGTAAACGCTAGTGACAACTTCATTCTTCCCACAGAGTCACCGGAATGCTCGCGACCACGCTCGACCCAAGTGACCCCAAGGTGCACTAAGCACAATTGGGTAGCAATCTTCCGGGGCTCATATCTTAGACTTCATGAGAGGTATCAACAAACTGTTAGGTGCTACAAGATCATGTTTTTGAGGTCTACAATAACCTCTCTCGGTTTTGGGTGATTCAACTTCATTTGCATTTGGCAAGGCGATCTCAGTCGATGCCAAAACTTGCAGTGAGGGTTAGTTGAAAGTGGCTCAGCAGCGTATCTTTCAAACCGTCTAACTTGGCATCGAATCGTCTACTCCATCAGCTTTGGTTGGATGGGTAAACACCAGTGACAACCCCATTCTACCTACAAAGTCACTGGAACGCTCACGACCACGCTCGACCCAAGTGACCCCAAGGTGCACTAAGCACGATTGGGCAGCGATCTTCCAGGGCTCGTATCTCAGACTTCGTGAAAGGTATTGACAAATCATTAGGCGATACAGGATCATGTTTTTGAGGTCTACAATAACCTCTCTTAGTTTTGGGTGATTTGACTTTGTTTGCATTTGGCAAGGTGATCTTAGTTGATGCCAAAACTTGCAATGAGGGTCAGTTGAAAGTGGCTCAGCAGTGTATCTTTCAAACCGTCTAACCTGGCATCGAACCATCTACTCCATCAGCTCTAGTTGGCCAAGTAAATGCCAATGAAAACCCTGTTCTACCCACAGAGTCACCAGAACGCTCGCGACCACGCTCGACCCAAGTGACCCCAAGGTGCACTAAGCACGATTGGGCAGCGATCTTTCAGAGCTCATATCTCAAACTTCGTGAGAGGTATCAACAAACCATTAGGTGATACGAGATCATGTTTTTGAGGTCTACAATAACCTCTCTCAATTTTGGGTGATTCAACTTCATTTGCATTTGGCAAGGTGATCTTATTCGATGCCAAAACTTGCAGTGAGGGTTAGTTGAAAGTGGCTCAGCAGCGTATCTTTCAAACCATTTGACCTGGCATCAAACCGTCTACTCCATCGACTCTGGTTGGTTGGGTAAACACTAGTGACAACCCCATTCTACCCACAGAGTCACCGGAACACTCATGACCACGCTCTACCCAAGTGACCCCAAGGTGCACTAAACACGATTGGGCAACAATCTTCCGGGGCTGGTGCAGGGCACCCTCCACTAGTAGGAATTTGAATTGCATTGTTATGTTTGTAATAAATAGGATGGATCTAAATAGATCATCCTAATTTTGGTTTGGAATCCCTAATGTGTGATCATGGATCTTTTGGCAATGTTATAAGCCTAAGATACCTTAGGTCATGGGGTTCACCTAGTTAGTGATAATTTGCTAGGTTAGGCTTATGGAGTCTTAAAGGTTGATTTTAGATTATTTTCACTTGAAAAATCATGTTGATAGGTTTTGATCTCAAAAATAAATCATAAACTCTATCGAGTTCATAAAATGGCATATTTTGCAAAATTGCAAAAATGCAATAAAAGTTGTTGTTGCAACTTTCTAAAATTTCTCGAGAGATTGGAATTGGAAACCAAAGATTCAAATGGGTTCTCTAATCAATATGCCTTCATTTTGAAGGTTATATATGCTCATCACTTTGAACCATAATGGTAAGAAGTTGATTTTTGTAAACTAATGCCATAAAGGAGGAAAACAAACCATTTTTGAGCCATTTCTCAGAGTTGTACGGGCGTGTACGGACTTACAGGGTCATGATTTGAATGTGGGAATACTGTATTGCATGTTATTGAACATTTTCATTGATTTTAATAAGTTTTAGTTTCATTTGTTAAAGTTATTTCAATTCTTTTCAAAACAATCCAAGAAGCAAGCTTTTATAGGGCCATGAACACTAATGGAGGCCTAACTTGCATTCTAGCCGTGGGTTTAACCTAAGAATTTGGAAAATGAAAGTTAGGTCTATGTATCAATGGATTCTAAAGGCTCATGTAGTGGCTTGAAGGGCAAGGCCTTCACCCATCAGGCCCTAGTCTAAATTTTTCAAAGGATTCAGTCTAGAAAGTAGAAGAAAGTTGTAAAGAAGTGCATAGAATAGATAAGTGAGTGAAGTAAAGGTGGTTTTGATTCATTTTGGGTTGGAGAAGAATATTTGAATCATTTTACCAATTCCATGAACCCTATACCTCATACTTTCTTTGTAAACCAAGCTTAATTAGGCCAATTAGGTCTGTGTCCAAGGTGGGTGTTAGGTGGCGATGGAGTGGAGTTGGAAGGCAAGGCTTTGGGATCTTAAATAACTTCCAAATGGGTGTCTGAAAATGCCCTGATTGTATCAAGATACTTAGTTGTGAAAAAGTTAGAGTAGAAAACCTCTATTGAGAAGGCTACAAGGAAATTGGCGTGCAGGTCTAGTTTGCCATGGTACAGTTTTGGTGGGAATAAACCAAGTGTTATTTCAAAGGCCTTAGGTCATATGAGGACCATCTAAATGCTTGGGAGCAATCAGGAAGTCCACTAGTGAAGAGTTCTATCAATAAGTTAGTTTTAGGCCTAGTGTCCCTAAAGCCAAAAAGGCATTGAAGTTTGATTGAGTGTGTAACTTTGCAAAGGGAGTTTATTGGGATAGAAATAAATTTTTTTGGTTGTTTTATACCATCAAAAGAGTTTGGGATTACCCTTAAGCCTTTGTGGTTGGTTGGTGAGTTGTGGGAGGTAGTAGAAGGGCACTCCACTTTCTTGTTGTAACCTCTGCATTAGGGGCTCATATATGTAAACTGTTCGACAGAATGCCCACAAGTAGAGCACGGCATATGGAATTATAGATAGGAGTAGTAGAACTAGTAAAATGTATCCAAAAATGAAGTTTCCAAAGCTTTGTCAGGTTAGACTGGTTGGTTTTGCACATCGACAGTATTGGCATTCGAGAACATGATAATCTATAACGCAATTTCAATATTAAGACATTATCATTTCCTGAGAATGCCCCAACACCAAATGTCAAGGAGGACCCGACATCTTCCCTGATGGACAAAACCTTGTTTCATGCTCGGTTGTTGGATTCATAGAGGTCTAGGACTATATCAGTGGGAAACTTAAGAGCGATTTTCAATACCAAGCTAATGATGCCTTCATGATGCATGATAATGCAGTTCTTTGTGTTGACATCAGTCATGATTCAGAGATGTTGTCTTTGGGTTTACAAGGTGGGAAAATTGAGGAGGACATGCTCGCAATTGAATCCCAAAATACGTATGTATGATGGCTTCGACAAAATGTTTCTTGGTGTCACTTGCATGAAGCGGTATGTGTGTGGAGAGCCAGAAATGACATGCTCTAGTTATAGCACCAAGCATCCAATCAAAACACAGAGGCATTAACACTTGTGTTGCAATAAGATCCAGATGGCACTATTCTATAGGAATAGATCCATTTTGAAAGATGTAGAGCGCCAAGTAACATGGACTTTCATAACAAAATATTACTAAGGCACTCACAAAGGGAGACTTTAATGTATTCGAGAAAGAAGATTTGGATAGACATGTCCTCAAGAATTAGTTATTATAATAGGAAAGAAACTGACCGAAAGGGGAAAATAAATAAGGCTCGTAGAGGAGATTTTGGGGGTTCCGGATTCCACCTGACCCAAGAGACTTTGTACCAAGGGAGGGATAGATTACGATTTTTATTGTAATGTAGGGAAAGAGGGATTTTATTTTCAGATAATGATTAATGTACAGGAACAGCAAAATCTTTGTTGTTTTGTTGTGTTCAAAGAAGGATATGTTAGCATATTAAAACTTTGATTTTAGATGCTCACTTTCTGATTGATATTCATCTTTGAATGATATTGGTTTGTTTTGAATGCGTATCTATTATGTCTGATCATCAGCACGATCATCTGTGGACTTTGTGCTATAGTTTTTCATGTATTTGGAAAGAACCATTCGTCTTTCTCTCTTAGTTTCTTTCTGTAATGCATTGTTTAGGCAAATGAAATTTGTAGCATTTACTATCCTTTTCTTTTTAGTAAATTAGTCCCTTCGCATCTATCTCGTGTTTACGAATAGATGTTTGTAAGCCTTTATTGCTTTCAGGTTAAAAGCATTATCATTTATAGTTTAGTTGATTCATTGTAAATCTTGCACGGGGAGCTATACCTAGATAATTCAAAGGGTGCTTATGCTTCTCAATAGCGAAGTGACCCAACTGTTGGTGTTGGTTGAGTCTTTTTGTTTGGGCTTTAAGGGTCATTTTGTAAGCATTTCTTTGGAAGACAAATCTATTCACCAACAAGAAGTTAAACCTCAAACATAATAAGCTCCATGAACAAGGTATTCCAGAGTAAAGAAAAACAAATGTAACTTCAACAAGATATAATTTAAATCATAATGATAATCGTAGTCAAGATATAACTTCACCATTCAATTCCATAAACATGAATAATAAATATGTATATACAAAAGATGATGCAAATATAACATATAAATGAACATGTTCTATATATGTATCAAATGTATCAAAAGTATGTCCATATACAAATATGGCACATGCCATTTCAAAATGTCTACAAAATCAATGTTTTAAGGTGTACAATGTGGCATATATGCCATCTCAAAATGTGTTAAGTGTCATCTCTAAATGACCACAAAACTAAAATTGCATCCTATGTTGTAGGGGGATCATCAAAATGTAGCCTCTTTGAAGAAGTGTTGGGCTCTGATTGATCCTGCATAAAAAATGAGTTCAAACCAAAGTTAGATTGCTTACTTTATATGATTTGTACATATATATATAATTCATAATTTTCAAACACTAATTTAATTAAAATTATAACTGAATACAAATATTTGTACCTGGTCTCTCGATCGCCTACCACGAGTAGGTGTCCTAGCATAAGTCCTAGGTAGTGAAGGGACCATGCCAGCAATACCAACTCTGACCTATAAATATATATTTGCAATAATGAGATTAGTAGAGTGGTGCAACATAGAGTAATAAATCTACAAAATAGGATGATAGCATAATAAAATTACAAATTGTTTGAACTAAAATTAAAACTTACATCTGGTGATCCCTCCTCTAGAATAGTGGGTTGGGTCAACAAATAAATGAAGGATTCTCGTGGGCCCTCCCTCACAGTCGGAGTAACCTATGAGAGTAAAAAGATTGTCAATTATATATCAATGTACTTCATCATAGCAAACCTGGTTACAAAATACAAATAACAATATGTAAAAGTCTACGTACACTCGGGCTATCACTCCGAATCGAGATGCATGTAACCCTACGACGTCAAACCGGTGTTGGGACATCATCGATAGCCACACCCTATACAATAAAGTGCAAGTAAAATATTTATTACTACACACAAGTGGCATACATATGCATGCATAATTAATCTTAAACAATTAACTACCTTTCCTTTGTCAACACCTGATGAAGGAACCCACTCATGCCCCCCACTGACATCAGTTGTAGCTTGCAAGAACACAATAAGATGACAATATATATTAGTAAATGTATGAATTTTATTGCTCTAATTGATAGAGATTTAAGCATGTACACCAAATGATATAAAAAAAACTAATGGGTGCATAATTTATAATATACCATATAGTCATCAAGGCCAAATGAAATGGCCGAAAGTGTGTACTCATCCACCTGTCTCACCTCCTCCTATGTCATCGACTGAACATAAATGGAAAAAATATATATACATAAGTGCATGCAATCATTAAAACTAATCTAAATAAATAAATTATTTTTAAATTAAATAAGTCATGTGACAAATTTATTTATAATGTTTACTCTTACCGTATCAACAGGAGTCAATGGCTCTACCTACACCTCCTGAGCACTCTCATGAGATGTAGATGCTCCATGAGGTGTTGTAGCCTCTGTAATTGCGTCTCCTATATCCCCCTCATCAATATAATGAAACTGATATATATCAAAATAATTAAGCGGTCTGAGGCACATATGCCTACACATAATGCACATATGGGGCTCGCATACATGTGAACTCCGATGAGCTGTCGATGCGCCAGCAGCATCCAAAGGAGGTAACACTGACCTAGTTTGAGTGAGTAACTGATCACTCAGTAAATGAATGGCCCTAATAGTCTGAGGCAGCCTCTGCAATGATATCGGGATGCTGCACTGGAGGAGGGGGTGCGACATTAGTGGGGGGGGGACAAAGGTAGTGGCCTTTCGGCACTGGGAAGATGGCCTAGTCTGAGGAGCTCCTCTACCTACGCCCATGTTGGGCCTCATACTCCAATAATCAACATGGTGACCAAGCACAAACTCAGCATACAATTTTTTAAGGAAATAAAATGGGACCTCCAAATTGCTATGGGGTGGTTTATCAAAAACCATCCACCAGCGATCCCAAAAGTTTGTGCGCATTGCTTCATTTGTGCACCATTTTATTGATAATTTGAGCTTTTTGGGGTCAACTGGTATTCCAGTTTTAGGATCGACAAAAAGGGCAGCTATATCTTCCTTACTTGTATTAAGGGCCACAATCCCATCATGGTCAAGCCCGTCATCAAATTGGGCATGCATATCATCATGCCAATGAAGAGCAACATTATGTTGCTGCGTGAGTGTGTCAATGTTTCCAACAATTGTATTTAGTGTGGCAAGCATGGGACCTAATGTAGGTATATTTTGATACGTGTTTTGGAAACCCCGTATTGTGTTCAAATTTTCTTGTATCAAATCTTGTAAAGATGGAGGGTTTTGAAGCAGGGGATTGTTTTGGGGATCGTTATTTGGTGCAGGAGGGTTATTTTCTTCATTATTGTCAGCCATGCCTGATTAAATTTAAAAAAATCTAAATTTCAATCTAATTTCATATATTATTACAAATATAAATACAAAACCCTATTTTTAAAAAAATGCTACATTTAGCATGAAAATGAAATAAATTAATAAAAATTATATAAATAACTACTTACCAAATATGCTTGGAGTTGAATTTGTTGTTTCTAATATCAGGTATCCGAAAATATATCGGGTATCTAAAAATCACGGAAAGAACTTGAAGAAAATCGCGCAAGGAAATGAGGAAAAGGGCTCGCAGGTTTTGGATTTATGCCACAGTTATCGGGTACCCAATATTATCAGGTACCCGATTAGGCCTGTGCTTTGGTGGTAGGTTTTCCCAGGTGTACTAACACCCAGGCCTACTAAAAAGTCAACAAGCACTTTCATGTGCTTTTGGACGAGTGAAAAGTGAATATTTTTCACATCGCCACTTTTTGGCCCCTCATGATCTTGCACATACCCCAATATTTCTTTAAGATACTTTGTCTGAGAAATAAAAATCTCATTCTGCTATGGAATCCTAGGAGCAGATGTCTACCTTTGTATTCCATGATCTTCGCAATATGAATTGAATAGATTTGAAGTAAATTCTCCACCTCTGTCTGATCTCAAACATTTTATCTTTAGACCAGATTCATTCTCTACTTTTTCTTTGAATATCTTGAATTTTTCAAATGCTTCTAATTTCTCTTTCAAATAAGTGATCCACATCATTCTAGAAAAGTCATCAACAAAAAGTATAAAATACCTTTCACAATAGTATGATCTTGCCCTTGTAGGTCCACATAGGTCTGTATATACCAAATCCAACTTTCCTTTTGTTGTATATGATTTTCTTTTATAGTTGCTTCTAGTCTATTTTCCCATAACACAATCTCTACATATGGTGTTAGATGGTTTCACAATCTACTGTAGGTCTCTCACTGCATTAGTCGGGCTTGCCTTCATAATATTATCAAAATTAACATAAAAAAATTGTATGTGCCATAACCAACTATCATCTGTCTTTGCAACTGTAATGGATAAAATAGTGTATGGGGTCCTAGAACAATGGTTTGCACATAAAAGGACCCCAAAGCCAATATTTTACACTTACATGAAATTGTATTGATATAGAAAGTAAATGTAGATGATTAATATTGAAATTAAGAAATAAAGGTACTTACCTCTAAAAAAGAATTGGTTGAAAACCCTATCAAACGATCTCAAAAATTGTTGATTTATACAATTTGACATGAAACTGCAAGATCTACAAAACCCAGAAATCTTTTTCCGAGATCGAATTAGGTCAAAATTGAGGTTGTACCTGACTAGGTCAAGATCAAGGTTGTACCTGACCAGGTCAGGATCAAGGTTGTACCTAACTAGATCAGGATCTAGGTTGGGTTTAACCCTCATAAAAGGTCAAATACTACAATCTTTTTTTGAGGTCCGATTCAAATTCTGTTCGCAGATCTCGAAAGTTCACCAAAAAGGGTATCCAAATCTACTCTCAAATCCGAAGTTCCGCACATGTACCTACAAGAAAAATGGTTGTGTTTGTTGGGGGGAAGGGATTTGCCTCAGTCAAACCCCAATTTAGGAATTAACCTTGAAATTGAATTGAAATTGTTGGAATAAACAAAGTAAATGGAACAATTCACCTTGCTTGAGTTGAAACCCTTGTGGAGGATTTGAATCCTTGAATCCACAAGAATGGATGAATGTAGAATCAAATGTAGGATGTCTCCAATCAATTGTCTTTAGATCTTCAACACCAATCTTGAATGGATCTTGAATTTGGAAGAGGCTTGAATGGAAATGGAGGAATCTTCAACAAGAGAGCTCCATAGAGCTTGAATCTTTCAATGGCTTCTAATGGATCTCCTTGATGAATTGAATGCTTGAATGCTTGATCTTCTTGTTTGCTTGCACTTGAGAGCTTGATCATGAAAGTGGATGGATTGAAAAACTTGATTGAGAGATTGCGAGATGAGATGGATAAAATAGAGAGGAAGGCTCCCTTTTATAGTGATCTAGGGCACAAGAGGGGCCTCGTAGAAAACAATAATTAAGGGCCCATGGCACAAAACTCTAGAGAGGTGCACATGGAGAGGAAATTAAATTAAAGTCTTGACATAAAACTCTAGGAGGGGACCACCCTTAATATAGAAATAAAATAATTATATAAGAGCCTTGTTACAAAATTTAAGGTAAGGCCAACCCCAAAGTTAATTTGAGTATTAGGCACAAAATTTGAGAAAGGCTAATCTCCAATAATAAATTAGGAATTCTATACAAATATCAAGAAAGGTCCACCTCAAATATTAATTTGAGAATTCAACACTTAATCCGAGAAATAGTGGCCCCGAAGAGGGAAAATGCAAGATTTTGATGAAATCTCAAAATTGGAAGCAAACCCCGAAGATCCTGAACCATAGGGTCAAGATTGAGCTCGAACCTAACTAGGTTAGGGTTGAGGTTGATCCTGACCTAGTCAGGATCGAGGATGACTTTGACCCCATAAGGTCAACTTTGACCTTAGGGTCAAAAACCTCAGGTTCATGGTCCAGAATGCTAGGAAAATGCTAGGAAGAGGTGGAAAATGGGGTAGAATAGGGGGAAAAGCCAGATCCAAGTCAAATATCTATTCAAGGCATTCGACATGACCCCAAACCACTTACTTGGAGGGATAAACGCTCTTACCATGGAAGTGCTTCCATTTTAAGATGATACAACAACAAAACAAGAAGCTTCAGATGTATTTAACTCAAATGCATTACCTCTAGATTTAGTACCAGTTGCAATCAAGTTTCTTGTCTTACCTCTGATAAAACATTTCCCATCAATGAACTTTAATTGATATCCCTTATCCATCAATTGTCCAATACTCAACAAGTTATGCTTAAGTCCATCAACAAGCAGTACATTGTCATTATTAGTCCTTCCATCTAAAGAAATATATCCTACTCCTATGATAGGTTTAGGAACATTGTCTCTGAATCTTACAATACCACCATCATACTTCATTAGTTTAATAAACTTATTTTTGTCTCCATTCATATGATGTGAGCAACCATGTCTATAACCCATTCACATTTCTTATCAACATGTGATACTAAAGACTTTTCCTCATGTACTGGTTTTTCATCTTTAATAGCAATGAATCCAATCTCTTCATAATCACAATCATCATCATCAAAAATACCTTCACTAGCATAATAACATTCCTTATCCTTTGAATACATAGGCTTGAAAAACTTAGGTTTGTTCTTAGGAACTCTTGTATGACATCTAGATGCAAAGTGACCTATCTTATTGCATGAAAAACATTTCAAAGGTAACTTTCCTTCAAATTTACCCTTACCTCTCTTTTCTCTTCTAGTGATCAGTACAAAAAGTTCATCTAGCTTTCTTTCCTCTTCTTGTATCTATTCTCATTCATCAACATATTCACCAAGCTCTTCTTTTATGTTCTCACTGCTAATGCTCGGAAGTGTAGATATTATCTTCCTATGTGTAGATGGCTTAAACGTTGTTTCAACTTTAGGTACAGAATCTCTCATTTCTACAGCTTCAAAGGTACTTAGCTTTGAAATCAACATTTCTCTACTAAATTTTTGAGTTAAAGGTATAATTTCTTCAATAGCCTGAACTTTGGTCTTGTATACCGGTGTCAATGATCTAAGGATCTTCGCAATGACTTCCTCCTCTTCATAAGTGCCTCTAGAATTTTTTATTCCAATCACAACCTCTATAACTCTTTGTACATAATCCCTACTATTTTCATCATCCTTCATTTATATCTTCTTCATCCTTATTTTCCAGTTCTGTATCTTTTCTTGCTTGGTAAACTTGTCTCCTTCATACAATGCTTCTAATATTGTTCAAATCTTGTGTGCCAAATCCAGATCTTTAACTTCAATAAATTCTCCTTTAGAGAGTGCATTGCTCAGAGCTTCTCTTGTGGCCATGTTATATGAAAATATCTTCTTTTCATCATCAGTACCTTTATCCAATTCATCCTCAGCCTTCATGGTTTGGTCATTCTTTGTAATCATCCAGTATTCAATGCCCAAACATAGCAAATGAGTTTGCATCTTGTTATTCCAACTGTTAAAGTTTTTAGGATCAAATTTTTGACTATCCTTCCTATAGAATGCCATCTCCAAGATCACCTCCAGCTATTAAGCTTTCTCTCTAAGGATGAGTAGCTTTGATACCAATTGTTAGGAATAACAATCCACCAATACAACTGAGAGAGGGGGGTGAATCTGTTGTATGACAGAATATTAAACTTTAAACTTTGAATAGCAACAATACCAAATCAAATGAACACAATGAATGCCAACACAATAACACAATATTTATTGTCGATGAAACCCTATTAAAGGTAAAACCTCGGTGGGAATTAACACCCACTAATGATGTACTAAGAGTATAGTATCCTTGTTAGAAGATCTGGCCATGTTAGGAGCTGATTAAAGTGTTATGATACACAACCCTTGTTAGAGGATAGACCCTGTTAGGAGTCAAGAAAAATAAGGTAGGATCACTGCCTAGGCTCACTACCCAAAGAAGGTTATGTCCACCTTCAAAACTCACTGTTCACAACACAAGTTTATGTAAAGAGATACAATCTTGAACTATCTAATAGCAATTGTATTTGCTTGATCAATTCTAATGAAGTATATAATTTATCCTCTACTCTATATCTAGCAGATACAAGCTCGCAACTTCCACAATCCTCTTTTACATCACATCCATTATGTCATATATTTTCAAAAGAAAAGATCTTACATATATACCCTATTACAAAATAAATGATTAGGTCAGCCAATTAGGCTTTCCTAATATACAAATAATTACATAACTCCTTGTTAAGATACACGCAGTATCTAAAACAAGTATACAACAATTACAATTCAATAATTAAGGACCAACATCCATAAATCATTCTCGCCATTCATGATACACGCTACAATTCTGAAGTCGGCTTCCAAATAGGTCATCTCCAGAACACACACCATAGCTGATGTCATCCTTCTTTTCATACCTTGCTAAGATCAAAGAACATTCTTTAGTACCCTATATGGCATCCTTTAAGCTCGCATACACTAAATCCTCATCGCCTGTAAGATATACCCAAAACTCAAAGACTTACTCTGTCAACTTCCACTGTCATTATCCAGTAACTAGTCTTCACCAAATATTTTGTAACTCAGCCAATATGCAATATTACATCATGCGATCTTAGATATAAGATCACAACACCTTCCTGTACACATAGCTGACTTCGCACATTCTGAAACATCCGTACACTATCCATACATTGTAATAACTAGCATGTTCTCTTCACAAAAACATATGTTGACATCAGTGACAAAAAATGAATGACAACAACAGTAATTCCAACATCACTCAACGTAGTGATTAAACATATTAAATGTATCCAATAATCTCCCCAATGCATTAGCAATATCCAATAGATTAAATATAAATTTAGTCTTTAAGTTTTTTTGTATATTATCTTAAGTAATAATTGATTTAAATCACAAAGAATGTAAACTTACATCACTAAATATTTTATAATTTTTTTCAAATTCTATTTTACATCAATTTTTAAAATTAGATAATAAAAAAAAGTATTTCCAATACAAATCTAATATTAATTATTAATAGTATTTAAAATAATAAATAATTTAAATGGTGGAAAAGATAAACTTATAGTACAAAAGTAGCATACAAATATATTTTTTCCATAACTTTTCAAATTTGTGAAGAAAAATAGTCGGTTTCTCAAAGGCTTGTTCAAATCCACATGAAGTCGTTGCAACTTGGCAGCATTTCAGTCATCTTTTCATTCCCAAAGAACAATACATTTATGTGATTCTCATTGCCTTAAAGTGAACCAATTTAATTGAACAATTAACTTTATTAACTAGTTTTTATAGGTCTGAATGCTTTTTCATTTACTCTCTCAAAATATATGTTAGGCTTGAAGTTATATTCTTAGCCACAAAAAGTGAAAGTAACCTAGTGTTCCCATGCAGCTGCTTATATACGATTTCTTCTTAAATTTAAGCAGTTAGAGTGTTCCCCTATAAATTTTTAATTTGGGGAAAGGGATAAATTGGAATCTTCCCCCCCTTTTTTAAGCAATTTCTGCTTATAACTTAAAATTAAGCTTTGAAAAAAGGGGAGGGGCTGAAAATAAGCAGCACTACTTATTGAGAAAAAAATTGGAAAAAATGACACTTGGCATCACTATTTTTATTCTTTCCTTTTATTTGCTTAAATTTTGCCTCCAAGATTTATAATTTTTATATAAAAATATTATTTACAAGAACTACTTAAAAATAAGCAGCAAATTTAGCATCTATGGGGACACCTACTCCATAAATTGCTGTCAAAAAGTTGTGCAGCAATTGCTAGCTAAAATAAGCTAAGTAGTTGCATGGGGACCTTCCCTAATGGATGAGGATGATCAGCAGAAGATCCTTTTATAATAAACATGACTGAAATGATAGATAAAAGACATTCATACAAATGTAGTTTAATGTAGTTTAACAGTACTTGTGTTTACATAAATGTTTAATATAAAATCTTTTAGCTTGTTATTTGTTAAATTGTAGTATTAATTTAAAAGTTTAGGTAAAATATTTCATATTATAGTTTTTTTTTAAATTGTTATATTGTTATGGAATATATGTGTAATGGTGAATTTGTATATTTATGATATTTTTTTAATTTAATTTTGCATATATTTGAAGAAAGTATTTTGATGTATCAATGTATTGTTAAATTATGTAATCTTCTGTTAAATTGAATATTGTGGTTTCTAATTATTCTTCTACTTCATTACATTTTTCTAACTCTTCTTTTTTTAATGTAAATTTACCATTTATCTCATTTTACATATTCATAGACCTCTACACATCTACTTTATCAACTTGTTTTTTGCTAGGAGGTTTGCATTTATTTTCATGCACATATCATCTATTGATATTTAGCATTTTTTTAAAACTTAAAACTAGTTTTTGGTAATGTGGGCATCCTTAGGCTTGCAAATTTTTAGATTCAATATATACACTTTTTAATCTTCATATCTAAGATTTTTACCTCCTCACACAGTTTCATCATGTATATTCATTAGTCCTTAGCAAACTCATTTCTTGTGTTACTAAACTCTATAATGATATATGATTTCTACCCTATGTGACCTAGCCACTTCATCCATCTATGCATTTGATTCATCCACACATCTATGGGTCCTTCTTTGTGTGATTCTTTAGATTCATCCACACATATTGATTTGAATTTGAATGAAAAGTCAAGTTATAATACCTAGTGAGACAAAATTGTAGTTTTGTGGAATGTAAATGGACAATATAGCAATCTTGTGAAAAGAGATGTTTTCTTCCAAAATTCATCTTTATTTGATTTCAAACATCTATATACATTTTCAAGAATATGAATATTCATCACATCCTTCAAAATCCAAAATGATCAATTGGATGTGAAAAAAAAACTAACAAAACCAAACGTTTCAAAAAACATTTGTAATTGGCTAATTCAACTTGGTGAGGTCATAACTATTAGCTTGACAAACAAAATTTTGATTTGTTTACACTTTTGAAAAGATCTCCAAGAGATATAATTTTAGTCACTTAAATCAAATGGCTTTGGCTGCCCAATTTAAATTTTGAGGCTAAATTTTACTCCAAATACCTCCATAAATGTGATTTGGTAAAACATAGAAATACCAAAAAATTGTATTTTCAATATTTGTCATGTCTTCTTGTTCCAACATCACTCAACTACTTTGGATTATTGTTTCTCCCTTGAGAGGCAATGGGGCCCTCATATCAATGCTTTACAGAAATTGGGGAAAACATTTGGCAATCTACTAGCTAGTAAACCAATTGCTTTGATGCAATAGTTGACTTTCCTAAACCAAATGATATAAAGGAACTTGTTTTATTTTTAGAGTCTTCACATGAACATCAATATTATAATCATTCAGCACTATAATAGTAGTCTCAAGATTCAATTTTGTAGTATGAATCAACTCATTAACACTTGAGGTATTAGTAAAGGTGGGGAGTTTAGGCATAGAAACTCAACATTGGAAAGATACATGCTTGACTTGATCTTTTTAAGAATAGTGTACATGGCCTATATTAATGAGGATGAAGACTCTTATGTAGTTCTTGAAGTTTCTCCTTTTGAAGATGAAGCCAAACTTTGTCACCAACCTTAATAAGGTGTGTGATGTTGGTAATGTTGATCCTTGTATTTTTTGTTTGTATATTATATTATTTCATGAACCTACTTATGGATATATGATGGATCTTCTCAATAACTTGGAATGTCTATCCATCTCCATTTTATCATGTGGCGATGGTCCATTTTACAATAATTTGGAGAGAAATATCTAAAGGATCTTCGAGATGGTTAGTATCTCAAACATACCTCAAATGGATTGTACCCTATAGTACTATGTATTGCATGATTATAACTATATACATATGAAAGACTCTCATCCAAAATTCAAGGATGGTGAAAATGATACATTCAAAGATTATAAACATTCATATAATTTACCACCTCATCTAACCATCACATCCCAAAGTAAAAACCTGAATTTGGTATGAATTTTAGAATCTCTACTAGAGATGATAATCTATGACAATTCAAAGTGAACCCAAAAACTAGTAAAGAAGAACTTGGAAATGTCTTCTACAGAGACACCTTTCTTGTAGGCTACCATAATGACCATTTTTTTAAACCTATCTCCTAGAAGTCATGGCCACGTTTAGTAGTAGGGAGGCCAAAGTCCATAGAGACAGGTTGCCAAGGTATGTAAGGACTGGGAAGAGGCATATAAAATCCTACCTTATGATGTGTAAGCTTTGCAAAGGAATATAGTACACATGATTGAATACATAAGTGGCATCATGTCATATTTTGGGCTCTTAGAAGCATCTTTGAAGTACAACATGATTTTGTCTACACTAAAATACCTTGCAAACTAAGTATAATGTGCTTCTTGTATCATATTTGATCACTTCTTGATAAAATCACATATATAAACCATGTGATAAATAATGTCATCTTGTAAGGAAAATCCAAGGACTTTCTTACCTTCCATTGGCCTACTATAATCTTCAAAAACATCAACATCATTGCTATATAGTTTGGACAATTTTTATATTTGGTCACCACAAGAATCTAATACCACGATAAGTGTTGCAGTTGGAGGTCTAATCAAGCAATATAAAACTTTTTTACTATTACCCTTTATGTGGAAGACATTGATATGGAATTGCAGTTGACCATATTTTAATGTCTATCATTCTACAACTTTCCCTATTTTTCAAAAATGGTAAAGTCTTTTGGTGTGTGTGTGTGTGTATATATATATATATATATATATATATATATATATATATATATATATATATATATATATATATATATATATATATATATATATATATATATATATATATATATATATATATATATATATATATATATATGATGGCATCATTTTCATAACTGTAGTTATTTCATTGCTTGCAAGCTACACAATTGCATATATTTCTTTATCATCATATGTAGTATAATCAAGCTACATTGGAGAATATTTCATTGTGATACGTTGTGCTAGATGGCTATTTTGTATGAGCAGTGAGCACTACTCCAAGGGCATAATTAGAGGCATTGTCTCAATCTCAAAAATTTGTTACAAGTCTAAAAGTGTCAATATTCATGTTGAACATAACCTTTTCTTGAGTTCCACAAAGGCTTGTTAATGTGCTTATGTCCAAACAAATTTTACCTTGGCTACTTCTCTAAGTACTTGGTTCATAGGTCATGCCAAGTGTGAGAATCCAATTATAAAATTTTTGTGAAATTTTTTTGGAGAAGGTCAGTCTTTGATAAATTGTATATTTGTTGGATCAATATGAACACCTTCATTGTCTATGATGTATCCTAAATATTGAATATTTCTATACCAAATGAGCACTTTTCTCTATTAGCATAGATTTTGTGATATTGCAAAGTTGAGAGAACTTGTTCCACATGTTGCAAATGCTCCAAAGTCTTGCTAAAGATGATGTAATTCAACCTCTAAAACTTGAGGTTAAAGTTTATCACAACTTATATTTAACTATACAAGTTTCATGTTAATCAATGTAATTCAAACTCTAAAGTTGTGAATGCAAAGTGTTAGTCAAACCTAAAAGGTCGAGTCTCATGTTAGTAGTTGTTTTGGATATTATGTTGTAAAGTGCAAGTGGTCAACTAATAATAAACCTTTGAAGTTTGAGATGCATGATGTAATCTAACTTTCAAAGTCCAAGGTGAAAGTAGGTCAAAATTCAAAGCTAAATCTAACAAATTCTTATTGCACAAAATACTAAATTCAAATTTGGAAGTGTGAAATTTGAGTTCCCTCACGTATTAATGCTTGATGAAAAAGTGTGTTTATGTTGATGTTGATGATGAACATTTTTTTTATCAAACTTCAACATCTAAGTGGATGTGACTTAGACTTCCAATTTCAAGATTACAATATCCTGCACTCCAAACCATGGAGAAGTGTAGCTAGACTCCAAAGTTGGAGCTTTTGCAAACTACCTCCTAAATTCTTAGCTAATGTTCAATTTTCCTATCTTGTCTGAATCTCAAGACCTCATGAGAGAGATTTGGTAGGTAAGTTGCACAGGTTTGTAAGTTGGTGTGGGAACCCCAACCTTCCACCAAATCTTGTAAAGTGAGGTATTCATAGTGATCCTAACGATAGTTTTGAACTTGTGTTACTATGTATAATGCACAACATGCACGCCAAGTGTGCTAGTATATTGTAATGTGACACCTTAAACACGTTAGAGTGCAATATAACACCTAATGTGTGTCGAAGTGCAATATGACACATTTGATGTCACTTTTGTAACACAAAATATCTGAGTGTCACTTCTACACACTAGGTGTCACTTTTGTAACACAAAATATCTCGAGCAAATTAGTTTGGGGCATTACAATTTCATACCTTACATATAAAAATCCCCAAAATACTTTTCAATCACCGAATAAAAAATTTTACCCCAAAAAATACTTAAAGTATTATTACTATTATAAACGACTATATGCTACTTTCATTAGACGAACATATAATAAACTAATATGCACTTAAATATAAATGTGGGATTCCTATCTTGTCATCCAGAGCAAGCCTGGTATATGTAAAGACAAAAGAGATATGCTGTCAATTGATCTGCAAAAGATTAAAAATACAATGACCTGGCAAGGAAGAATAGGTCTGAATGGGGCTTTGACAAAAAGGCATATAAAAAGAAAACTTTACACAGGAATCTAATTTTCAATACTGTTTTCCAATGTTAGTCCTGCACAGAAGAGCGTGTAGTAAAATACAAGGCTGACTGTACTGAAAGAGACCAACACATGACACCCATTATTATTAAGAAACCCACATGGTAATTTATATACTGACATAGGAAGTTTCCTTCATCATCCATGATTTCTTAATATACAAGTCAAATGATTAATAATTTGTGGAATCCAATGGTGAAGACCAGAATCCGGTTATAATGGATTCCTTCCTTTATGCTGGTTTGCTTGAAGCAGTGTGCAAATCTATGGCTGCCAAAAAGAAATTATTGATGAATCTAAAGCTACTTTAACTATGGTAAATTATTTTTGACATGGGCATGTAAATCTTACTGTGGGAATGAAATCATACTGTGGAGAGCATTATGGCATCTTCCACCCAAGGGTCATCAACTTTTTATTGTTTTACTAATCATGTCTTTGCCTTGTTCAAACCCTAAAAGCTTTTGACATGATTAAATATCTATGGTTAAAAGATGATATTGCAAAACATTTTCAGATTTCTTCATAGTTAAGGAGTAAACATTTGGTGGCCTTTGCTGGTTGGTAGTTCGCAGGCTTAGTGATTAAAAAAAGAGAACAAACAATAGAAATAAGGCCTTTAATGACATATTAAGTCGACCATAAAAAATTGTTCATCCAGTGTTGGATAAGCTTTTTCAGGTGCAGCTCATGGGTTTGAGTGTAATTTTAAAAGCAAGGGAGCTACAATTACCAAGTAGGCTACAGTTACAAAACATCAAAGTATTCAATATTAAAGTATCACTAGTTGCATGATAGGAAATAGTTTTTTTTGTTTATTTTAAACGCATTGTTGGATTACAATAGGTAGGAATGGATCTTGACCATAAATTTTTAACAGCAAGTTCAAACATTTGTTTGAACTTAAATGTTATTAAATAGTAAAGATGACCGTTGTCATTTGCCTTGAATGTGTTTTCCAACTCGGGTGTTTTCAATGAGATCATGAAGGCTTCTGACGTATTAGACACGTGGAAACATTATCAAGGTAGTGTGTAAGAGTAGTTGCAATTTTTGGTACATCTTTCTTGATATTTTTGTACTTACTTGTTTCTCTTTATTGTATTCATCACTAGAATAATGAATTGAAAGTTAAATACACTTGGTTTGAATTTTCTGATGGTATACTATTCATAATCAACATTAGTTCTGAATCTCACTTTTGAGCCATCAATCTTTTGTCAACAACGACCATAGGTTCACTTCTAAGATACAAAAGAAAGAAAATTTAAACTCTATATAATTGTAGTATGTTTATGAAATTTATAATTTAATTAAATGTTACAAAATATATAAAAAAAAATTCAAATATGTGAACTAATTTTAATTATATAAATTTATGATAATTTTTTATTTTAGGCATGTCTTATTAAAGGAGAAGATTCAGTATTTGAGCATGTTTTAATAGTTGTAATAACATTTGTTGATTTAATGCTCAATAATTTTAGTGATATAGCACTACCAACTTTAACTTTAAGGTTGATTTTTTTGTATTGAAACAAAACAAGAAAGTTAGATAGAATTAGGCAACTAGCAGACTAAGGAGAAAGAAAATGGGAGTATAACACTCTCAAAAAATCTGAACAACCTAAACAGTTCAAGTTAACAGAAACAAAACCCTAAAACCTTGGCCTTCATACAAGCCAAAAATCTAATTACAAAATTGCTATTTTGAACACGAAACTTGATGAAACATTGGAATTGCTAATAGTACAACTTTATAGTTGTAGAACTTGAAATTTGCATGCATTGTATAGTAAATTTAGATTTATTAGACCTCTTATCATATTGTAATTGGCAAAACTTTAAAGATGTTAGTGTCCATCATGAATACTCACATTTTGAATAAAATGTATTCTTAAGAACTAAAAAACAACAAATCATGTGATGTCACATTGTCATGCTAATGAAACATAACTCAATGTACAAATTTGTCTAAGTTTGTTTAGACATTTAAAAACACATGTTGATGTAGCATCATATTTGATGATGTAGACTCCAAACCCAAATTTTACAAGAGCCTTATCAAATAAGCTCCTAGATTTGAAATTTACAAATAATTTTGAGAAGAATTAAATTAAACTGCCTCCCCTGAAGAATTGAATCCGGCTCTAAAAAATTTACAATTAATTATTAATGATCTGTTCACAGGGGAAAAAATTAAACTCTTAAGACTATTTAATATTCTTTTGTCACGATTCAGGGATTTGATCCCTTTCTTGCACACCTGAATTGTACTTGCTTTATAAAAATGCCTGAAGTTTCTATTGAGAACAAAAACTCCAAATCCATCATTCTTATAAGATTGAGTCCACATCAAATAAAGAATTGCTTTCGGTTTAATCCTACTCATATTTCGAATCTAAAACTGGTCCCCTTAAATGAATAAACACGGGGCACTTAATATTCAGTCAATGAATTCATGAAAATTCCATGTGCATAAAACTGGAAGATTCAAAACGTATAGCATAAATGATGCATATGCCCTAAAATGGTCTATTCAAGGATAGGACAGCACAATAAAGATGATGTCTTATTCACCTGTTGTTATTCTTAGTCTTATTCTGTGGTTATATTTGTGTTTTTTTTTTAATTTTATCCATTCAATTGTTCCCTTATGGAATTTTCATCCTTCAAAATCTTGATAATTTGTTGTCTTAAATATTTTTAAAAGTTTTTAGATTTGATTTTGTAAGTTTTTTTTAAAATAGAAAAAAATATTGATGCAATCAAATTCAGAAGCTTTCAAAGAAATCTAAGATTATAAGGTGTAAAAATTTAATGTCTTTAGTGATCTTGATAGGCTTTTCCCTGATTCTGAAATTTGGGGGAAGTATGTATTTTGAATAGTTCTGGCTGTAGTTTGATTTGTATAAATCATCATGACTCCATGAGTATACTTTCATTAGGACTCCATAGGTATACTTATTCTGCACTTGTACTAAATAGGATGACTCTACTAAATACTCAATTTCATTGAATAATCAGCACTGACAGTCCAAAATTAAATAACCATCCTTAAAAAGTTATGCATTCAGTTCAATTCTTAAATTTGAATGACATACAGGCAAAAGTTGGTGTTATGAACAATAGTAGCTTAAACAAAGAACTTACTTTTCATTGGAATCAGGAGAACAAAAATGATAACATTAAAAATTTTCATGGCCAAATTGATTCATGGTTTACAGAGACTGCATATCCTCATCACTTGGATACAAGAAAGTTACAGTTTGTCCTCTTGCTGATAGATTATTGACTGGATATCAATAATATTATCAATGATCATCCATTCGCCTGAATTACCAAATACAATAAATTATTGAGACTTTCTGATGCTGATTTACTGTTAACAGTTGAAAAGATTAATGGGTTATCAGAGCATCATAAATATAAGATGATGCTGATAATAAAAAACATTTATTTGAAATTTGTTATTGCTGATTAACCAGCTTCACCCACTTAGCAACACTAGGAACTCCCTGGTTCACAGCAAAGACCATATAGTAGCTTGGAGGAGCAATAATTGCATTTGGAGGAGCAGTTGCAGTTATAGTATATGTTGATTCACCAGCACCAGCAGGAATGGCAGATGAAACCTTCAATTTAACCAATCTCTGACCTTGAGAAAATGAATGTGTTGCAAATGGGGCACTGCCCATATTGACCTCAATTATTCCTACAACAGGAAGTTCAACAGAGATCACAACGCTGAAAACAGATCCATATGTAATAACATCAGGAGATTTTGTAATACTTGGACGAAGATTAGCCCTATCAGGTCCAAGATACTCAGGTGAAAAAGCCTCAACTCTGAGTTCAGTAGGAAAGGGTTCATCATAAACATAATAGTAGTGAGGATTACTACCAGCTACCAGAATCCTTCCATCTGGTAGCAAAACTGCAGTGGAATGATACATTCTTGGTACTGTAGCAGGAGTAAGGGTCATAAATCTCAGGTTTGGAGCTCCAGATGGTTGGTAAAGAACTGGATTTAAACATGGTTGGGATGCCAATTCAAAGCCCTGTGAACCAGCCTGAGCACCATTTATGATCATAACATCACCTGTTGGAAGCATAATCATGTCCCCCATGATTCTCACAAATGGCATATCCTCAATTGCCCATGAAGGCTCAGGGTCTGTTGCCACCATTCTTCCACAGCTGCCATTGGCTGTGAGGGGAACCCTTTGAAGGTAAGCACCAAATCGTGCACCCCCACATACAACAACTTCCCCCTTTGAATAATCATCCTCTGGCGTCAATGCCAACATCACTGATGACCCTGCAGAGGGGTAATTTCTAGGACCACCCTCCAATGGAGGATAGTTTTTAATGATTTCATTGGTCTTGTAGTCATAGAGTATTGATTCTGTGTTGGCAAAGATGAAGAGATGCCCATTGGGGAGCAAGTGCACATAGGGATACAGATTGTCCATTTGGAGATCTCCAGTCTGAGACAAGAAGGGCATAGGGATTGGATCTGAAGGACTGGGAGGATAATACTCAAGAGTGTGCACACCCCTTCCTCCAACAATTATAACCCTCCCATCAGGAAGAATTTGATTTGTTGCATACCAACGTCCTTCTTTCAACTCTTCATCGTCCAGCTCATTCCAGTCACAGAGCTCCTCTGAAGAACAGGGTACGAACTTCCTGATCTTTTTGTTCCCATCCAGGTCCCCCCCTGTTTGCAACAATGTCCCATCAGGAAGAAACTGTCCAGAAGAGCACCATGTGTCTGTAAATATCTTCAATGGCCTGATTTTGTTGTTGGCAGGGTTGAAAAGTACAGAATGTGCAGTGCAGTCATGCTGTTGTGTTTTGTCATTAGGATTGTCTCTGCAATTCGTAGGTGGCAGGGAAATCCTACTCTCCCCTATATCAGTCCTGTCCAGAAACACTACTGTTCCATAATGGGTAACTGCAGTATGCATTGATGCAATCCCTACATTCTCAACAAGTAGTTCCCATGAGCCTGGAAGGGATTCTGAAACTTTGAACAGCAGATTTAACAGTAGAAATGCCTGAAAAAACAATGCAGGAGCTGGTGCTGTCATCTTGGATCAATAGGCACAGCCTTAGCCTGTATGCCTAGGAGCACTGCATTTACCAATATCCTGTTGCTGGAAAACTTTACCATAGCAAAAGAATTCAACAGGGTTAGCGTTTGAGTCCTGAACCTCACTGGCTCAAAATCATAATAAATCACTTAAATTGAATGTGAACTTCAGAGTAACACTCTACTGTATGCATTGCCAACAAAGTTCATAACCCACATCATCAGTAGCACAGAACCCGCAGAATTCCCAGCGATACTTACTAATTAATTCATATTAAACAGATTCTATTGCATCAGCAGAACCAACACTATAATAAAAACTAAAAATTCAAGCTACCTGCAAGCTTGAAGGCTTTTTAACTTCATAACCCCAAAAACTTGATCTTCAACAGATTCAAATCTTTCTCCACTTCTGCAAATTCAATGCATCTCTTAGTTATTACTCATCACAATGCTCTGTCAAAAATGTAAAACATCTAGCTTTTCAAAATACATAGCGCTCTATGAATACATTGAATCAACCAATTACTCATGGACCCCTTACTGAAGACCTATTTCAGCAGGTTCCTTTGAACAATCTCACACATAAACTTGGTATACGCTGAGAATTGGTTAAGAGTACTTTCTGAGATCAAATCGACTTAGTTGCTCAAAATCAATTTGAGATATACAAGAATATAATTTGTGGGCGTGATCGAACTCACACTTGAGATATCCCGGATTCTACAGCTTAATTGATTTGAAAATTGTTACAGAACTAACCAGGCAAAACCGTAAAATCAAAGACCCACCAAGGTTGAAACTTGAAAGAGATATAGCATATGTAACTATAATATTCCATAACCAGGTAAAATCACAGACCCACCAATATTGAATCTTGAAAGAGAACTAGTAGATTTAACTATACTATTCCATAACCAGGTCAAATAAACAGACCCGCCAAGATTGAACCTTGAGACAGAAATAACACATTTAACTACGCTATTCCATAACTGCGTAAAATCCCAGACCCCTCAAGACTGAATCTTGAAAGAGAAACAGCACATTTAACTATACTATTGCATAACCAGGTAAAATCACAAACCCACCATTATTGAACCTTGAGAGAGAAATAACACATTTCACTATAATATTCCATAACCAGGTAAATCACAGACCACCAAGATCGAACCTTGAGAGAAATAACACGTTTAACTATACATTTTGGACAAGACTTTCAATTAAATCCATGTAATTTTTCTTGATAAAGAAATTGATCCTGCGGTCGAATTCAGAAATTATCAAGACAAGAGTTCCAATGTTAAAAGCTAAAAGCTTCAAATTTCCAAATCTCAGTCAAGATCATAGTTTCATAAACTTTTGTATAGCAAGATTGTTTTATTTAGCCAATGTATTGATCACCCATTCAAATTATGCAAATGCAAGTAATTTGGGGAAGAAAACCGTTACCAAAACATGGGCATAAAGAATGGGTCGTCATGAAATCACAAGTCCAGAGAGAAATTCCTAAGATGGGTGGTCTGCAAAATGACAGACTATGTAGTATAAACTAAAATCATCCAACAGAAGTGCAAGAAAACATACTGCAAATACTACATAAAGAATCTTCAATCACTTACACACAGTAGCCAAAAAACTGTTAAAACCAGCAGTTAAAGAATTCAGTACAGAACTCTGTGCAGTTCCCAGAATCAGGTTGTGCGGACCAAAAGCTCAGAACTACCAGTTCCTCTTCAAACAAAGATTTGGCCTTCTCTGGCAGCTGACACAGTTTTATACCAGTATAAATTGCAAAAGAAAAGACAAGCTAGAAGATGACAGAAGATAACTGCCTAATGCCTTTGCAAAATTGCAATTAAAGAAGAAGATGCGTTTAACTGTGGGGTCCTAAAACACAGTGAGAAAAAGTAGTTGAAAGCAACAATGGTAAGAAGAAATAGAAGAAAGTGAAAATTGGCATTATTTTAACACATGCATTTCAGCATCTATACTTTTGTGATAATTTGCAGTATACCATGGTTCTTCACCTTCACATTTGTGGGGGCTCCACTGCCTTAGCCTTAGCAATCATGGAAAAAGACTTTGGGGGCAAGAGTGGACAGAAATTTTAATAAATTGATGTGAGATTTGGCTTATTGAAAAGGATTACATGTTTCTAATAAAGCACAAATCTTTTATGAATTATTATTATTATTATTTATTTAAGGCCAAGATATGAGAACAACTGTAAGGCCTATAACGTCTAGTTGCATGATAGAAGTGGATAATCCTTTCAAGGAGTGGGGCAACGTATACTTTTATGTTGTGAGGGTTTTAGTTTTTTTGGTTTTTATGTTTTTTTTTGTAGTGTATTTTGCTCACAAAGTAACTACTAATTCTAGTGATCATTGTTACCTATGAAAAATGACGTAGGAAGTTGACAATCTCTTACAAAGTGCCATAATTAGTAAATGTTGTCCATGCCTTGAATCTTGCCACGAGTACTTCTTCTTGTAATTGTGGTGGGGGTAGTTATTGTTCTTGATACCACTTCTTCCCCTATTTTGGTTATTTTTATTCTTATTAATACCACTAATGCCTCTAATCAGGGTATGATTAACTTTTGATTGTGCTTTCATAGCTCTTAATCAATACATTTGTATTGTTTTATAATAATCACATTTTGATTCTACTTTTTATGCCTTTTAGTCAATATTTTTTTGCTACTCTATAATAGTGCTATTATTTTTGGATAAAAATATATAATTATAGTGAAATTATTTTACTTTTAATTATTAAAATGGATCTATTTGTTAGATTTGTTTTTACTATTATTTATTTTTTGAATTTTATATTAGGTAAATTAAATATAAGTGTTAAGATTGTGTTCTAATTAGAAAAGAAAGTGGATAGAGTTAGAGAAAGTACTCTTTTAATAGGTTGATTAGAGGAAGTAACATGGACATGAAAAACTTAAAGATACTGATATTGTAACAATATGATATATTATAATATTAACAATATGATCTAGGTGGCTCTCGGAAGGCATGTGCTTTGGTGGTGGTTTGTTATGCTGTTGATTGTGGACATTGGTGGGGTGTGTGCGATTGGGGCTTTTTTGGCCCCTGTGGCTTCCTTTATCTTGTTTACCAACCGTATTTTTCAAGATTCTACCTTACCGCTCACTGCAAAAGTGAGGGTTGTTGAATGGAGATTATTCCACACCTATTTGTGGGGCGTGTAATCTCCCTATTGGGTTACTGTTGTGCATTCCCTTTGTAATTTGTCAATGCATTTTATTTGTGAATATTCATATGGAGTGATGGTTATGCCAGTGTTTTGGGCTAAGTAAATAATAGTGAAGGTGTTTCTCTATAGAATGATTGCAATCTCAACTGAGAATGTTTTCCCCTTTGCTTGTACTATAGTTTGTTGCATGTTCATCTTGACTTGGCTTGAGGTGGATGTGGGTCTTCCTATTTGGAAGACTCACTTAATGTGGAACCTATGTCAAGGTGTCTGGTTTCTCAGTGTTAGTGTGGGGGCTTTTTCCCGGTTAGATGTCCTCGACCCTATCCTATTTGGGTGTCTTTCTCCTTTGCAGGGGGATCTATGAGGATTGATTATGTGATCTACATATTTGGTGTTGCATTTGGAAGAAGCGGTATGGTCCCTTTTATGGGATCCTACTTGGGAAGCCTCATTCCTAGTTTGGAGGCCTATCTATGTGTCCTTCTTGGATGGATATCCTATGTGAGGCTACTACTTGGAACGAATGTGATGGTTATTACCATGTTTGGGATTTTTGGTGTTGTAAAGATGTTGTGGAAGCAGGAAGAAGGGGTCATTCTCCCATTTGTTGATGAAGGTGATATGATATTTCTCCCCTATGTTCATGCTGATAGTAGGGGTTGTTCTCTATTATTGAAGGTGTGTGTTGTTAGCATCCCTCGTGTGGGGGATTGGTTGGAGCCCTATCTTGATTTGGGATTTGGTGTTTTTTCTATTTGTGGCTATGTCCTTGTTGTGTAGATATGGGCTTCCCCCTTTTTGGGCGGCTCCTTTCTGTTATGTTGTGAACAAAGATGTAATGACTCTTTAGTCTTGGGGAGAGTTGAAGAGGTTTATGTTTTGGTGGGCCTTCTTTACCCCATTACTTAGAGACGGGGATGACAAGGTTGAGAGAAGGATTGTTATGTTGTGTGGCATAAGCCTAGTATTTGGTTCCCTTCCATTCCTACGCTCGTGGTGATTGTGGTCTATGGAGAAGATTCCTAGTATTGGGATCCTAGTTGTTAGAAAGTAAAGTCCACCAAGATAACTGAGAGAGGGGGGGGTGTGTGAATCAATTATCAAATAATTATAACTTTTATCATCTTCAACAGCATTTAACCATGTAAGCAATGAAATTACTAACCATACAAAGATATTCATACACAATGACACAATAACACAAGATATGTTAACTAGGGAACCTCTTGATCAAAGAGTAAACCCCGGTGGGAATGATGCCCACAAAAGATGCACTAATATGAATATTCCTTGTGAAAAGATGGACTCTGTTAGGAGTCTTATGAAATACATTCAGTACATATAAATCCATGTTAGGAGATTTTGAATCCCTGTTAAAAGATTCTAACCCTATTAAGAGTTATGGAAGACAGAAGGACCCACTGCCCAAACAACTTCAAGGTAAGATCACTGAACACACTATCCAAATAACCTTAATATTATTCAGAAAAATAATATGACATATGTTACCTCCTTACTGTGCCAAACCGCACTCACTACTACATCAGATCTCAATTCCAGATCTCTGTACTTCGCATGTCTTCCTTCACAATATCACTTTCACAACCTCTTAGACTCTTTTCTTCACTTCATGCTTACATTCGCATGCAACCAAAACCATGCTCACACTTCTTTCATATTACAACTCCATACAATAAGGGAAAAAACATTCCCTCCTTTATACCACGCTCAAATAATTACAAATGAGTCGGCACACAATTACAAAATAAAAGTTTCCATATGCTACATCAAAATTACACAAAACTGTCAGCTTCTAGATGCAATAACTCTTCACTCGTGTGACCTCAAAGTTTGTGTTGTGAACCACGTCACCATCAATGTGTCTCAAACTTCCCTTTAACTGTGAAAAACTAGATTCCATCCCGATTAGGAGATATCATCCAATTTCCACAAACCGCTACTCAGGAACACTGCTTGAATACTGCTTTTACCAAAATACTCATAACTTTCATGAATCAATGAATTACTGTCTGTGCTCTTAACCATAGACAAATAACATATCAAAGAGTATAACATCAACATCGCATAGCTCCAACTACAATATCCCATGTGCGCTAATCAAAACACTGTCTGCTTCTCTGCTAGTCTCCAGAAGATCACTATGTTGACATCAATGACAATCATAGTCATGAATGCAACAACAACTGCTACAAAATGACTGCCAACATCTAGCATTCATTCCTAACAATCTCCCCCATTAGCATTGATGGCAACATAGATGAGAAACATCCAATGTTCCAAAAATCCAATACTAGTGCACTGATACTCTGAAAGTTCTTCAAATCTTCTTCATCAATCAAATCTTGCTTCGTTATCCTATTAAGTTCTCTCCAACAGATGGTACATGGGGTTTTTCATGTACACTTCTCCCCCATTGACATCAATGACGAAAATTTCATCACTATGTCAACAACAACTCAATGTCCAAAGACACTGTTTCAGAAAATACATTCACAAGAGTCCTCATGACTCAACTCAGATACACATACTCCCCCATTGAGGAAGTACCAACATCCAATCCAGAAAAAGATAGGGCTCATATACCACTGGACAGATGCAACCAACTGCATCATTACTCAAAAGTAGGCTGGGGCATAACCCCAAGCATACCTCTCAGATACTCAAATGTATCCTTAGGCAAAGGCTTTGTAAATATGTCTGCTATCTATTCCTTTGTGCTTATGTACTCCAGTCTGACTTCTTTCTCAGCAACTTTTTCTCTTACAACATGATACTTGATCTCTATATGCTTAGTCTTAGAATGTAAAATAGGATTCTTAGACATACTGATTGTGCTGGTGTTGTCACGATGTATGACAACAGGCTCAACAAACTTAATTCCAATATCCTTCAACATCTGCTTCATCCAAATTATTTGGTTACAATTGTTTGCTGCTACTACATATTATGCTTCTGTTGTACTCTGTGAAATACAATTCTGCTTCTTGCTCAACCATGAAACCAATCTTCCTCCAAGACAAAAGGCTCCACCACTGGTGCTTTTCTTATTATCAACACTACCTCTCCAATCAGCATCTGTATATGCACATAGGGTGAAATCATCAGATTTTTCATACCACAATCCATAGTCCATTGTGCCTCTTAAATATCTCAATATCCTCTTTACTGCTGCATAATGTGACTCTCTAGGTTCAGCTTGAAATCTTGCTACCATGCCAACTGAATGTTGTATATCCGGTCTAGTGTGTGTTAAGTACTGCAATCCTCTATCATGGATCTGTATTTCTTCTGCTCAACTACCTAGTGTTTCATCTTTGCTTGATAGTTTGTGTCCTGTAACCATAGGTGTTCCAACTGGTTTACAGTTCTCCATTCCAAATCTTTTCAGCAAATCATTCAAGTACTTTGTCTAGCTAACAAAGATACCATCACTGTTCTGTGTTATCTGTAATCCCAAAAAGTATTTCATCTCACCAATCATGCTCATTTCAAATTTTGTCTTCATTTCATCAACAAATTTGTCACTAGCTTCATCTTCTCCTCCAAAGATAATGTCATCAACAAAAATAACTATAACTAACATTCCATTTTCAATTTCTTTTGTGTATAGATTACTATCTATTGTTCCTTTAGTAAATCCCAATTTCAACAAATACTTATCCAATCTAGCATACCAAGTTCTAGGTGCTTGCTTTAGTCCATATAATGCTTTCTTCAGTTTACATACCATATCTCCTTCTTGAGTCAAAGGAAAACCTTCAGGCTGCTCAATGTAGACTTCTTCTTCCAATTCACCATTCAGAAATGTGGACTTCACATCCATCTGATACACTTTGAATTTCTTAAAAGCTGCATAAGCCAAAAACATTCTCACTGCTTCAAGTCTTGCTACTAGTGCAAAGGTTTCTTCATAATCAATTCCTTCTTGCTACGAGTATCCCTTACATACTAGTCTTGCTTTGTTTCTTACTACTTCTCCTTGTTCATTCATCTTGTTTCTGAATACCCATTTAGTTCCAATCACATTCTTGTCTTTAGGTCTAGGAACCAATTCCCATGTCTTGTTCTTTTCAATTTGATCGAGTTCTTCTTTCATAGCATTAATTCAATGTTCATCTTCACAAGCTTCATTAGTAGATTTAGGTTCAATTTGAGAAATCAAACATAAATGTACCTTATTTCTAGTCATAACTCCTCTATCCAAACTTCCAATAAATTTTTCAACAGGATGATGTCTAGATAGATATAGGTTCAGTGTCAGTCACTAATCTTGCTTCAACTGTAGATTCTTCTCTAGATTCTTCTCTGGTTTCTTGTTTGATTTCTTCTGTAGTATGATTCTCATTCAACAATTCACTATCAGTCTCATAGAATAATTCAGTAGTTTCAATGTTAGGTTGAGGATTAGCTTCTTCATCAGATTCATAATCAAGCATTCTTTCCTAAATTTTAAACTTCTCATCAACTTTAACATTTGTGCTCTCAACAATAGTTTTAGTTCTCTTATTGTAACATCTATATGCTTTGCTCTTCAAAGAATATCCAAGAAAAATACCTTCATCACTTCTAGGGTCAAACTTTCCAATATCATCATCTCTCTTTATATAACATTTGCTTCCAAAAATTCTAAAATACTTAACTGAGGGTGCATGTCCAAACCATAATTCATAAGGTGTCTTATATGTGCCTACTCTAATTTGTACTCTGTTCATTGTATATACTGTTGTATTCACTTCTTCTCTCCAAAATGTCTTCGCCAAGTCATTCTCAAATAACATAGCTCTTGCTACTTCAATTACTAACCTGTTTCTTCTTTCTGCAATACCATTTTGTTCATGTGTTCTAGGGGCTGAAAATTGTCTCTTAATACCATTCACTTCACAAAAAGTGTTAAACTCTCTAGAAGTAAATTCTCCACCTCTATTAGATCTCAAACATTTAATCTTCATTCCAGATTCATTCTCAACTTTATTCTTAATGATCTTAAACTTATCAAATGCTTCAGATTTTTCTTTCAAAAATGCAATCCACATCATTCTTGTAAAATCATCAACAAGAATCATAAAATACCTTTCTCCATAGAATCCTCTAGTCCTGGTAGGACCACTCAAGTCTGTATGAACAATCTCCAACTTCTCTGGCAATGTGAACTTCTTACTAGGGAATGAACTTCTCTTCTTTTTAGCCATCACACATTCTTTGCAAATCATGTTAGTAGGCTTCATAATTTTAGGCAAATCCCTTACTGCAAGTGTAGTACTCACTTTCACAATATTATCAAAGTTTATATGACAAAACCTTCTATGCCATTACCAACTGTCATCAATTTTAGTAATCAAGTATGTCATCTCAGTAGGATTCAACTAAAATACATTACCTCTGGTTCTAGATCTAGTTCCAATTAGATTTCCATCTTTATCCTTTATCACACAAGTTTTCTCAGTAAACCAAACTTGATATCCCTTATCCACTAACTGTCCAACACTCAAAAGATTATGTTTCAATCCATCAACAAAGTAAACATCATCAGTATTAGTCTTTCCATCAAGAGTAATAGATCCTATACCTTTAATCAAACAAGGTGCATTGTTACCAACTCTAACAACTCCTCCATCATAATTGTTAAACTTTATGAACTTCTTTATATCACCAGTCATATGATGTGAACAACCACTGTCTATTATCCAATCATCTTTTTTTTCAACTTGGGAAACTAATGCTTTTTCTTCTTTAACATCAAACTCAGAATTTTGTTCTTTAATTGCTACAAATCTTATTTCATCATTATTCTCAGTATCACTTTCACTCAAAGTTCTTTCTATACTAGCTTCAAGATCTTCATCATTAGCATAATAACATTTCTTAGATCTTCTAGGCTTGAAATTATTTATGTGCTTCTTAACTCTCTTAGGACATTTAGATGCAAAATGACCATATTCTTGACAAGTCCAACATTTAAAAAATTTCTTACCGTCTGGTTCTCTTTTCACAAGCAAGGCAATACCTTCTTCAATCTTCTTATTTTCTTCATTTTTAGATTTGTTGCTACTAGCATAATCTCCACTCATACTGGTACTTCTTGACAAAGTAGGGCGAATACTAAGAGCACTGAATGCTATCTCCATTCTAGGTAAGTCTCTTCATAACCTCAGGTTCATCTCTGTTGCTTCCAATCTTCCAAGAAGAGTCTCTCCTGTAAAGTTTGCAGTACAAGGTATAACTTGTTCAATAATTTGTGTTGTCTGCTTAAATACAGGAGTCAATGTCCTCAGAATTTTCCATATCACTTCATTCTCTGTCTTTGATCCTCCACAAGATTTTATCCCTGCAACAATTTATGACATTCTACCAATATAGCTTCTAATAGATTCATCTTCCATCATTCTAATATCTTCAAATGCACATATCCAATTATGTAATCTAGCTCTTTTTGCATGTTCATCACCTTCAAAAGTAGAGTGTAAAGCTTTCCAAATTTTATTAGATTTCTTAAAACATTTTACCTGACTGTATTCATTCTCTGGAAGTGTTGTCAAGAGTGCTTCTATTGCAAGTATGTTACACATGAATAGATCTACCTCATCTTTAGTACTTGTTTCAATATTATCTTCTTCAATTATAGTCCTTTCATTCATTGTAATCAACCAATAGCCTGGTCCTAAACACAATAGATGTGTCTTCATCTTTTCCTTCTAGCTGTCAAAATTTACTCCATCAAACTTAGGGCTTTCTTTCCTGAAATTCACCATGGATCTCCTTAAGCTGTTAAACTTTCCTTTCAAGGACTTGCCGCTTTGATACCAATTGTTAGAAAGTAAAGTCCACCAAGATAATTGAGAGGGGGGGGTGAATCAGTTATAAGATAATTATAACTTTTATCATCTTCAACAGCATTCAACCATGTAAGCAATGCAATTACTAACCATACAAAGATATTCATACACAATGACACAATAACACAAGATATGTTAACTAGGGAACCTCTTGATCAAAGAGTAAACCCCAGTGGGAATGATGCCCACAAAGATGCACTAATATGAATATTCCTTGTGAAAGGATGGACTCTGTTAGGAGTCTTATGAAATATATTTAGTACATATAAATCCATGTTAGGAGATTTTGAATCCATATTAAAAGATTCTAACCCTGTTAAGAGTTATGGAAGACAGAAGGACCCACTGCCCAAACAGCTTCAGAGTAAGATCACTGAACACACTATCCAAATAACCTTAATATTATTTAGAAAAATAATATGAAATATGTTACCTCCTTACTCTGCCAAACCGCACTCACTGCTACGTCAGATCTCAATTCTAGATCTTTGTACTTCGCATGTCTTCCTTCACAATATCACTTTCACAACCTCTTAGACTCTTTTCTTCACTTCATGCTTACATTCACATGCAACCAAAACCATGCTCACACTTCTTTCATATTACAACTCCATACAATAAGGAAAAAAACATTCCTTCCTTTATACCACACTCAAATATTTACAAATGAGTCGGCACACAATTACAAAATAAAAGTTTCCATACGCTACATCAAAATTACACAAAACTATCAGCTTCTAGATGCAATAACTCTTCACTCATACGACCTCGAAGTTTTCAATGTGAACCACATCACCATCAATGTGTCTCAAACTTCCCTTTAACTGTGCAAAACCAGATTCCATCCTGATTAGGAGATATCATCCGATTTCCACAAACCGCTACTCAGGAACACTGCCTGAATATTGCTTTTACCAAAATACTCATAACTTTCATGAATCAATGAATTTATGTCTGTGCTCTTAACCATAGACAAATAACATATCAAAGAGTATAAAATCAACATTACATAGCTCCAACTATAATATCCCACATGCGCTAATCAAAACATTGTCTGCTTCTCTGCTAGTCTCCAGAAGATCACTGTGTTGACATCAATGACAATCATAGTCATGAATGCAACAACAACTACTATAGAATGACTGCCAACATCCAGAATTCATTCCTAACACTAGTGTAGTGGAGGCTTGTGAAGATGCTTTTAGTGGACTGCCATTTATCTCTCTAGATGCTAGTATGGAGTTTGGTGGTTTTGGATTGAGTCATGATGGAAGTTGTTGACTATTGTAATCCTTATCTTATCTTCTCAATGGGACTGTCCATTTTAGTTGGTAAGGATAGTGGTCTTATTTTCTCTTGTGGTTAGTTGTTTGCTAAAAAAATTCAAGGGCTCATGTTGGTCTATAGTTTTTGGTTAAATTTTACAACTGGTTTTTGGGGTTTTTCTATTGGCTATTACATGGTTTTAGCACATTTGGTTTTTTTCTTCCTCTTTCACAATTCCTATAGAGGTGGAAGTGTCTTCTATGGAGGTGGAGACATGCTTTGTGAATGAGGAGGCTTGTAATTTTATGTGGGCTTCACCTTTTTGTGATTGTTTGGGTGTGGGAAGGAATTGTGGTATTCTCTCCTTCTAGATGGGTCTCCTCCTTTCCTACTACTATAGAGGTGGGATCCTTTTATATTGAGGTGGAAAGGATTTTTGTAGAGGGGAGGTGGTTCTTCAATTAGGGAGATGGTAGTTTTTTTTCACAAGATGGTTTTGGAACCAAATTTTTATCCAATGTGCCTTACTATGTGAGTTGTTAGTAGTGTGTTGTTAGTGGCTTCTTTTGGCACTTACATTGTAAGTGGCATATTGTTCTTCTAGTGACCCTATAATTAATTTCTTGATAATGTGTCTCTTATGGCCTTGATTTGTTACATCCATCACCTTTGTTGTTGTATTTTTGTTTTCTTGACAACCTCTTGGTTGTGATGTTGTAAGGGCCAGTCTCTTGTTTGGTTGCTTACTTAATCAAAAATAATATGATATTATTAAATAATATGTAAATTGTGTTATATTAAATGAAGTGCCAATTCCAACTATAAATATATCATATAAAAAAATGCATTATGATGAGGACAAATTCAAAAGCATACAAAAATTTTAAGACTCCAATTTAAACACACCTATAGTCAAAAGGCCCTTTAAGTTTGAATTCATGTGGTTTCTTGATTCTTAATTTATGCCCATACTAGAATATTTGTGGCATAACTCTCTTTATCACCACATGTCTGGAATGTTCTAACTTAGCATGAAAACAAAATTTCTAAAAAGTAGGATTAAGGATTGGAATGTTCATCAATTTAAGAACATATTCTCTATGAAATCCAAGATTCAAGGAGAATTATCTAATCTATATGAGAAAATTGTTTCCTAGGGTCTGGATGAAGGATCTTATTTGTTTGAAAAGGAACTGAAAATGGAACTTGAAGAGATCCTTTGCAAAGAAGAAGAATACCGAAAACAAAAATCTAGAGAATTGTGGTTAGCCGAAGGAGATAGCTCAACACAAGATTTTTCCATGCTCCAACAAAGGTCAGAAGTTTGACCAACAGAATTACCAACATCTTATCAAATAATGATATGAAAATAGAAAATGAAGAGGACATTAAAAGTGAAGTGGTACATTACTTCATGAATCTCTTTGCTTCTCTAGATCAACATAATTATTCTTATTTTGATGTCTTAGATAGAATTACTAAGGGCTAAAAGCTCAATTACCTATCGCAGTTGAGGCTAACTCAGAGGATTCAACCGAGAGAAACTCAGTCAAGTACTACTCGATCAAGTAGCACTCAGTTGAATCCATGTATGCATCGTGTGGATCCTAATGATGCATACGTGGCTAGAGGTACTCGGTCGAGTGGGACTCAATTTAATCCCACTTGGCTCAGTCTCACTCACTGAATAAAAACCTCATAACGCAATTTAAGCCCCTCATTTGCACAGTGAGGGGCTAGTGGGAGTATAGAAGGGGCTTGAGGACATTCAACCGAGGTGTGAGATAGGGCTCCCACTTTTTAGCATTTTATTTGATTTTTTTGTTTTTTTACATATTTTTTTATAATTATATGGTTAAAAAATGATTTTTTAATGTTATACAAGTACCAAATGTTTAATTTTTCATATATGGTTTAAAAATGATTTTTTAATGTTATATTAGTAGCAAATGTTTAATTTTTTATGTTGTATAAAATGGATAGTTAAATAATATTTTATTATGAAACTAAACCTAAAACTTAGAACTCAAATATTCAACCTTTAAACCTTAAAACTTAAACCTTCATACTATCAAACCTAAAAAGAACCTAAATCTTTGAATTGTTAAACCCCCAAAAAAAACTTAAATCATTAAACTATTAAAACTAAAATGGAGCTAAAATGTGCATCTAATTATAGATGATAACTTTTTATGGTAGTACACTCCCTAGTTAATCATGTGACCTAGGCATCAATGTTCATCTCATCATAAGGAGGCATTCTGATTAACTCTTTCATATCCCATTGTTAAAAATGTCCATTTGCAATATTCTCACATTGACTCATTGCATTGTTCTCAATGCAGGTCATCACAAAAGCGTGATTTATCTCTTACTTGAATCAATGGTGGCTTGTGTTGTCCTGAAGTCATAACTTGATGCAAACTTCTAACACCAACAATTGATTGACAATTGTAAGGGGTAAGTGCACAAAGATGGGGGACCAAAAAAGGGGGTATAAGATGCCACTTTTTTCCTGAAATCAGCAAACTCTAAACTTCAACAAGAAATTGAAGATAGTTAGACTCAAAATTTTGAGATGTGACAAAAACAGAGTTGTAATACTCTAAATCTAGTTCCTAAACTACTAACTTATTTTGAAAATGGTGCAGATTAAGGCCCTCAAAAAGGGGGAGCACAAAAAGTGGTCCTATTTTTTGTCCACAACATAACATAGCGTCTGGTGTGCTCCCCCCTAAAATGTTAACTTTTTTTCAAATTTTTTTAATCACTCCAGTGAGAAGTTAGCTAGCACCACGTAGTTTATCCCAGATTTTTTTGGTAATTTTTTTATGAACGTATAATTTTTTATGAATTTACGAAGTGCACACATCCTGAAAACATGAAATTTATGTGTGCCCCCCTAGAAATCATTTAAAAACTAATCAAAAATTAAATTTTCTTTTTTTTAAACTGTGTAGAATGGAGTCTAGTTTCTAAAAATGTAACTTATTGCAAAATTTGATGAACGAGCCAAAATCTATGCCCAAAATACTGCATGTTGGTTTTTTACAAAAAACGGACATACACACAAAAGAAATTAGAGTGAAAAACTTAACATAATTAGAATTCAAAATAAATTATATGGTTAGATAGCTAACAGAGAGATCTA
>BSBK01015373.1:5000-7500 GCA_027943335.1 Chamaecyparis obtusa
GATGAAGCTTATCCCCCATCGTCTCACTGGCTGACCCTTGTTTATCTCTAGTATTCAGAGTTTGTCTCCATTTGGTACCGCTCACCGCAGCCCGCACCGAAACAGTGCTTTACCCCTAGAAGATCCAGTCAACCGCTGCGCCTCAACGCATTTCGGGAGAACCAGCTAGCTCTGGGTTCGAGTGGCATTTCACCCCTAACCACAACTCATCCGCTGATTTTTCAACATCAGTCGTTCGGACCTCTACTTAGCTTCACCTAAGCTTCATCCTGGTCATGGATAGATCACCCAGGTTCGGGTCCATAAGCAGTGACAATTCAATTGCCCTATGAAGACTCGCTCTCGCTACGGTTCCGGTGGGTTCCCTTAACCAAGCCACTACTTATAAGTCGCCGGCTCATTCTTCAACAGGCACGCGGTCAGCTCCTGCTTGATTGTTCTGTTTTTGTACGTAGGAAACAATTGCCTGCATTCCATGTTCGTTGTTTCTGCCGAACAAGTGCATAACAAGTGCATTTTTCATCTTGTTGCTTGTTTCCGTCAAACAAGAGAATATTCTGCATTTTTTTCTGCATTTTTTCATCTTGTTGCTTGTTTCTGCCAAACAAGATAATATTCTGCATTTTTCTGGTAAATGTTGTTTCTGTCAAATAGAAGATCAAAGCAGGTCGACTCCTCCCACTGCTTGAAAGCGTTACGGTTTCATATTCTATTTCAATCCCCGCTAGGGGTTCTTTTCACCTTTCCTCACGGTACTATTTCGCTATCGGTCACTCAGGAGTATTTAGCCTTGCAAGGTGGTCCTTGCTGATTCACAAGGGATTCCACGTGCCCCATGCTACTCGGGTTAGAGCGTAAGCTATCACGATGCTTTCGACTACGGACTTTCACCATCTAGGGTGCTGTATTCCACTATTTAAAATAGACTTCGCCTAGCAGCATGACGCTTAGATTGCTCTCCCACAACCCCGTTTTAACGGTTTAGGCTGATCCCATTTCGCTCGCCGCTACTACGGGAATCGCTTTTGCTTTCTCTTCCTCTGGCTACTAAGATGTTTCAGTTCGCCAGGTTGTCCCTTGTCTGTCTATGGATTCAACAGATAGTTAAAAAGGTTAACCTATTCGGGAATCTCCGGATCTATGCTCAATTTCCACTCCCCGAAGCATTTCGTCGATTACTACGCCCTTCTTCGTCTCTGGGTGCCTAGGTATCCACCGTACGCCCTTAGTTTTTTGAACCTTGCCGCTCAACGCCGTCTTAAGGAGCTACTATACTAAAGACATGAAAGCATCTTATCAACGTCCATGAACGATAAATCATAGATAAAACTGCCGATTATGACTAATCTGCTCCGCAGAATCGTCACGGGGTGGAGATAAGCGGACTCGAACCGCTGGCATCCGCCACAGGGTCAACCACTGTCTATTGAACCCTCTTGATTAAGTCTACCATAGAAGGCCAACAATCGACAATAGCCTTCCCCCCGAACACAGCTCACAATTTTCATTGTACTGTGCTCTCCAAAGAGCAACTCCTCCCAAAAGCAATAAGTTGTTGACCCTAGGAATTCTTGAAGTTCTGAAGAATTAAAACTCCGGAAGAACCAGGAACAAAAAGCTCTTCTTTTTTCCACCGACTCTTTGGTCTTATCTTAAAAAGATTGCCCTTCTCCGACCCTTCCTGCCCAATCAGAAGGGACAGCTAATGCGTTCCACTTCTCAAATCAGGGTATGTGGTCGGTCTGTGACCCCTGGATGATGAAAACATCCTTGGAGCGATTTCGTAGTTCCTACGGGGTGGAGATGATGGGGTCGGTCCATGGCATGACTTTTCCTTCTGCCCCGTTTTTTGGGCTAAAAAGGGTTGAAGGGAGATAGTACATCAAGTTGTTCGCAAGGGCCAACTTGATCCTCTTCCCCGAGGATCCTATAAGAAAGATCCCTAGGGGAGCCGCCGACTCCAACTATGGGCCATGTACGATCCATACTAGATCTAACCAACTACCCACCCTACCTTCTCTACGTTCTTGACAGTCTATCTTCGTCTCAATAGAGTTTTTTAGTGGCATGTTACGGTCCTTTCTCCCATTACTGATAAAAAGTGAGCCACTGGTTTAGGTAAAAAATACTATCATTACCGCCTAAACAATCAGACATCCAACCCGTAATCGCAACGACCCGATTGCAAGAGCGGAGCTCTACCAACTGAGCTATATCCCCGTAGATGTCAAATGAAGCAGACAACAATCCTACTACCGCATAATGCGTGGGCTATCCTGGGCTTGAACCAGAGACCTCGCCCGTGAAGTAAATCATCGCACCTATGATTAGATGAGAATAAGTTCTCTCTTCATTCAGGAGCGACTCATCCTTCCCGAACACAGCATACAATTTTCCGCTGTACTGCGCTCTCCAAGTGTACTTGCTCCCCTTCCTTTTTCTTCACCAACGGCAAGAAAAGAAGTCAAAATTTGGATGAGAAGAGAAAAGGAGGCATTAA